>BQNB010084096.1:0-28851 GCA_026074375.1 Tanacetum coccineum
ACATTTCTAGCCGTTTTTAGGTAGAAAATTTGAATTCAAAATATTATTTTGAATAAGACATTTCTTTTAAATGTAAAAAATATTTTGTAAAAATTTTTTAAAAAAATATTTGTTACATTTTATAAAAATGTATGGTTTAATAACAATTCCTTTGATCATAAAATAAATTTAGCATTTATTTATTCATACCTTAAGTGATTTACGTCGGGTGCAAACTTCGTTGAAGCAGACTTGAGACGTCGAGAGATTTTGTCTTATGGATGTATTGATGATTTGTGATCACGAGTAACTTAAGCACTTTACGTTATGTGTTATAAGTTACATGTTTATCATCACCAAAACATGAAGAGAATGTATAGATTAAATATCGTAATATTTCTACCAACACAATCTTTATTCAAAAGCGCATGACAATTGTACCAATTTCTTTATTTAATTAGGGATTCAAACCAATTTATATCTAGGGTTTTTGATGACATCAAATAACGTCTAATTATTAGCATCATTTATCCTGTTTATATTGCTCGTTTTATATTATTTTATATAAGATTTAATACTTAATTGCTTTCTTTATAAATTTAAGTTATTATCAAGCAATTGGCAAAAGATGGAGAAAAGAACATGTTTTAAAGCATAAATGAAGAAGTTCAAGAAAGTCTACTAAATCTGGCGAATATGACGTATCATTCCAGACAGATACTCCGTATCCCAAGACTTGGATGCATTCAAGATCATTGCCTGACTTTGAAGAATACGCCGTATCCACATCAGCAGAATACGCCGTATCCACATCAGCATCTATACACCGTATTGGTTGACGGTTCAAGATTATTCTAGAATATTATAATTGTGGATCCCACACTAAAGACCCCCAATATACCATATTGGATCCTTCCAATACGACATATCGACTAGAAGCTTTTAACCACCAAGTACGATTCTCAGACGATTTTAGAAGATAAGAAGGTTCTGCAAGCGTATTAATTCCATAGGAAAACTCTTGTAATCATTATACTCCGCTATAATAGTTCGGTTAGAGTATCGTTCTTTATGAATTCTACTTTAATCGTTCTGAATATGATACTGTGTATTGATACAAAGATCATGGGCTAATACCTATAGGTATTAGCTAAGTTTATGATAATTTGATATTTTAATTGGTTTATAATGATTGTTTACTCTTTCGTTGAATGTTAATTATGTTTATCACTTCATACCCGTTTATCGCTTGATTATGTTTTCATCTATCATTCAACTGGATCTAGGATTACAAATAAAGCATTGTAACTTAATTGTTATTTGGTTTGTAGACTAGAGTCTGGGATAGATACTACATACAGCTTACCTATATATCTGGATCAATAGGACTACAAATAAAATCCTGGTTCTACCTTTGGTTAAGTGAATGGTAGACTAAGGTAACTTAGGATTACAAATAACATTCTGTTTCCTTAGGTAGTTTAATGGATTAGAAATATAGAAAACAATTGGGCATAAGTTGGTAAAGCCTCGATGAGCTAGGTTTCATTATTGTCACCTAGATAGATTATAATTCACGATGTGAACTTTATGCGGGTTTGGTTGATTATGACAGGATTAACCATAAAACAAACCTAGAGTTTAGGGAGAAGTATCACCTAGCTTTGGAATGATATACCACCAACGAATGTAGTTCTATCATTGCACACATAGACAATTCATACATCTTATTTGAATAAACTTGGTTAATACGTTTCCCTTACATAAGTGTTTGACCTCTTCTTTATCGTTTGCTTATCTGATTGTGTGTGTTACTTGTCTTATTTATTATCGTATTAGTTTAGATTAAACCAAAACCCGTTCCAGTCTCTCAGGCTGAACCCCCCATTTGCGTTAGTTTAGGTTTAATTAGGATTAATTAGGACTAACATTAGATAACTAGAATACTAGTAAATTGAAGTATTAACGCTCACTCTTAGTGATCGACACCCTACTTACCAACGAACCTACAATCGATCGGGTACACTGCCCGTTAGTGTTAGTTAATAGGTAAATTCGGCAAAATATAAATAGTAAAACTTGATAATATAACTACATATACTGTTGGGATTCTGAAGCTTCTACAAGTTAATACTGCTGGCTCAAGATTAATACTGCTAGTGAAGACTTAATGCTGTTAATGAAGATTGAAGAAATAAGTCTAAGTCTTTAGTACTGCTAGTTTTGGATGAGACGCATTTCATTACGAAATTCACTTGACTTTTGACAACATACGCATACATGCTTATGGGTGTCGGGATATGAGGATGAGATGCATTTCATTATGAAATTCACTTGACTTTTGACATCATAGGCACACATGCTTATGTGTGACTGGATATGATGATGACCCGTTGATCCATAGGATGACCCTTTGTGCATTGTGAAAGGTGTTCAACCTCCATGGGTTGTAGTGGTGGTAACTTTCTCTTAGATGGTTACATGGTTGAATCTTCTTGTGAAGATGACTAGGTGGATGACTCGAGATTGGTAGTGGTAAGGATGACTCGGTTTTTCATTTCACTTTGGTGGTTTTTAGTGAAAAAGAATCACATATGTGAGTTCTTGAGAGTATTTGGTTAAAGGATATATGTGAACATGGGTATTTTCCCTTCCCTTTTAATTCGTGCTCATCCGGCTATAAATTATGGAATAAAAAGAATAAATGAAGAAAAATAAAGACGGAAGCGATGAGCTTGACAATGTCATTACGGATGACGGTTAGCATACGATGAACTTCATCCATGAAGTTATGTAGCTCTTCACGGTATTGCGAATGTTCATAGAACATTCACTCGTCGAGGTACCAAAACAACACAAACAAGGTCTGTTTTAGAGGTGGTTAGCGGTAATGTGGACGGTGAATTAACCATCTTATAATATAGACGCCTGGAATAGAAAATAAACTAGAATCGAGACTAGTAGAAAAAAAGAGAAAGATTTATGGAATGTGTTCCATCATTCCTAGACCTAGACGAAGATAATTGAACAATTCGCGCTTGAAGGGTAAAGAAAGAATGTCGGCGATGTTATCTTCAAACGAAACTTCTTCGATGGAGATGTTTCCTTTTTGGACATTGTCCCGAAGGAAATGGTGACGTATCTTGATGTGTTTCGTTCGCGAGTGTGAAATAATAAAAATAAATAAAGAAGAAAACAAATGAAGATGGAAGCGACGAGCTTGACAATGTCAGGACGGATGATGGTTAGCGTACGATGAATAACATCCACGAAGTTGTGTAGCTCTTCTCAAGCATTTTGAATGTTCATAGAACAATTACATGACGAGGTATAAGGTTGTCGTAAAGGTGGTAGCGTAAATGATGGACAAAAGAAATTAGCCATCTATACGGTTGTAGAGGTGTGGTTGAGTAAGAGGATAGAGGTGTGATCGAAAGACAAAGAATGTTTTCGTTGAAGAGAAAAGGAGAGCTTTTTAACTTGTGTTGTTAAAAGGCTTGAATATGGATTTTTGGATATGACCTTTAACATTTGTGATCGCAAGTTAAAGATACTTGAATATTTCGGATGAAATATTTAAGTTGTCAAACCTACTTGGAGGAGTGTTAGATTTATATCTAACCTTTCCTTAACAAAAGAGTGGATTATTTGGAAAAAAGCAAGATGATGATTAAGGGAATGTGTGAGTGAAGACTCTAAGAGATATAACACCATTTTATGACTTTTAAATTTTTAGATTTGTAACACGGACGCGAAGAGAAATATCCTAGCGTGTGTGGAAATATTACATAGTATGCATAAAGACATTTACAGATGTAAACATGAAGTTATCTAGCATGATTAAAACATATTCAAAAAAAAACGAGATTAATGTGTAAGACTATATAACATCTAAAAGTTAATTGTTATACATCAAAATGACATAGTGTAGGTGCAAAATTAACACATAAGTCATGTAAGATGACGCATACAAAACATGATAATTTTAAATGCAATCATCATGTAAAACATGTTAGCATTTAGCATTTAGGATCATGTGTTATTTAGATAAACTAAGAAATATTTTATCTAAATTTCTAGAAAAAGACAAACGCCTTTACAATAGATATGCATTCAATAGCTAAGCCAATAAACGTCGAGCATCTAGATAAACATGAAGGCATATAATTGCATTACATGGAAGCAAGTTATCATCTTGAAACTTCAAAGCACATATGTGAGGTGCAAGTTGTCTAGATTGACTAATGAGAAACCTAATATCTACTTGCTTAGTGTGCACTTCTAATGAGATACAAAGTCCATCAATGTAGACTATTACTAGGCATATTTAGGAAGAGCCATTTAATCAAATTATAGAATGATACGAGACTATCACTAGTGGTGCTCAAATTCGGCTAATCAGACCATTTTTATGGGTTATACCATGGAAACCAACTTTACTATTGGGAAGTAATTCAACCGTTTAGGGTCAAACTGAATTTCTAGTGCAATAGATTCTCCAGTGGTCATTCTCATGTTAGACAAAATAGAATTCCTATATTTGCCTAATGACGTATAGCAAAGATAAAATTTGTATTATCTTTTCATATACGGCCTAATATAACTCAACTAACATGCTTTAATTCCGGTTCGCATAATCCTAATCAAGATGTGTGGGATTCTAAGGTTGAATGAGAGAGCAAGCAAGTTGTTGCAGGTATAAGAGAGAATGAGTCATCTAGGACCTAGGAGTATGCTTAAAAGTGACAATGTGTAATGCTTTATATTGAGAGTGTTCAAAGAATGCACATTTGCATGTCTTTTATGAAAGAAATCCAGTTAAGGTTATTTACCTTAATGGATCTTGTGAATATTTCTTTGTAGAAATAATGATGATTAACTAAAGTTTAGTTACATGTATGTTGGACTTATCAAACAAGAGATTGACAAAAGGAAGATGATTAAATTTGATGCCATATGGCGGATCTTCCTAAAATGAAGATGGATCTAGGACGTAGGATCCATCGATCCATGGAGGTGCCAAATTTAGACAAGGATCATTTTCCCATTATTTGGGAGATGTTGTTGAAATTAGGTTATTAGTATAAGCTTATATAAGTTATAAGGGTTCTCGATTTGAGTTTTTAGAAATGACATCCAATCTTGCTTATCAAGTTGGAGTACTTATGAGTTTCCCGATGGAAATTTATAAATTGTCAATCCTACTTAGAGTGTGTTAAGTTTAGCATGTATAATTTGACCATAGCTAACAACACAAATATTTGAACACTTTAGACTTAATGAAACATCTTCATTGCAAGTGTGAGTTGCAATTTGATGACTAATCTTGTTGTCTTGCAATCGACTTCATGATTTCATGTAATAACCGAGGATGGTTAAACATGTAGACTCGAAAAAATATATATGGTCATTTGATTGATATTTTCGTGATCTAGATAAATCCTAATCTCGATTTCATGTTCATATTCCAAATTTGTAATTAGATTGAATAGTGAGATTGATTATCGTTTGAATAATAATCATCTCCATATTCAAAATCCTCTTACGGTCACTTATTTAAAGAAAGTACAATAATGGTTTGTGGAATATGTTCAATTATTCCTAGTCCTATCCTTAGATGGTTAAAAGGTTCTCATTTGATGAAGAAGAAGTATTACGCCTAGAGGAAGTTACTGCTAGTAGAAGTTAAGACTGCTCAGAGACTTAGAAGAAAAACTGCTAAGTAGTTACTACTGCTAGTACAAAAGTTACTACTGTTAGTATAAAGTTAATGCAGCTGAAGGAGTTAATGCTGCTAGTGAAGAAGTTAGTACTGCTGAGTTAGTTAGTACTGCTTATGTAATTTGTATGAGATATTTTGGTAAAAGACATGTATAACTTATTTGTTTAAAAGATTTGATATACTTAGGAAAGTATTGTAAGCCGTATAGGACTCCTTGGTGTATAAAAGGAGGTCCTAGGGCATAGAGATGAATGTACCACACCAAAAACGATTCATAGAAACACCAAAAATGAGTCATTCATAGAATTATCATAGCTTCAAGGTTTTGTAACCCTAATACTTTGAAAGTATTCGTATTATTTGCTTAATAATATTGGAACTTATTGTTTGTTGAATTATATGTTCATAGAATTACTGTTTCATTAAGAATTCTTCTTAATATTAAAGATTAGATTCTGCATAATCTTTAATACACTCAAACATAGTTTCTACTATAGTTGTGTTAGATTTATCTAATATAACTAAACCTTATACAAGCTAAGGAATTCAATCTATTGAAGTGGGATCAACAAGTGGTATCAGAGCTTGTTGAGAAGCTGTGATCTAGAAGAATCTATTTGTGTACACAAGATCTTGCTAAGAAGATATGGATCAAGACTCTGTACATATGGTGGTTGCATCTAAAGTTCCCATGCTCAAACCGGGCGAGTTTGAGTTATGAAGGATGAGGATTGAATAGTACATCCAAATGATAGACTATGCACTATGGGAAGTCATAGAAAATGGTGCAACCTTACCAAAAACAACAATTGTGAAAGGTAAAGAGCAAGTGACAAATCCAATGTATCAGTTTTACGACTCTTTTGAGGTCGTTCTCATATATATATATATATATATATATATATATATATATATATATATATATCTTGTGCAATTGATCTATGAAGTAACGCTCCCATGACCCATATTCCGATGCGACCCGATTTGGGGGTGTTACACTATTGAACTCTCATTCCTAAATGGGTAATAATACTCAAAATGATCTACAAGATGTTTATGTAACACTTATAAATATAGTGATCAATGCCTATATGCAATGCACAAATAATTTTGCAACTCAACGCAAGAAATATAGTGTAGTTTCTATTAGGCATAATTCGGAAAACTAGTAACATACAAATAGCATACATGACACATGTGTTTAGATATATAATTAGCTCAATTACAAATATTAATGATTACTTGTTAATATATATTAACCAAGTTGAAACAAAAGTAAATACACATAATCATCTAGCATACACATAAGGATATTCGTCGTTGTTTTGTGTATTAGATACAACGATGTATACTTAGCTTGATTTGATTTTATTTGAAAATAAAATAATTCCTCCCCATTTCAAAAATTAATTAAGATCAATATTTTGAAAGAACAAATACACTATTTTTCAAAGATATATCAATTAGAAATGCCCGACTGAAAGAAAAATATAAAATACAAGTTTTACGTTAAAACGAAACTCAAACTTTTGACAACTATGTAGTATTTTGCATTTCTGACTTAAAATAAAGTCTTGGATGTATCTTTAAAAGAAAGTAGACTCAATTACCTTTAAAATGGCGGGTTTCATGATTTCTACGGACTTACGGTTGATTTTATATGAATTTTCAAAGTTTACCAAATTCTAACGAAATAGATAGACGACCCCCATAAAGGTGACGACCCCCAGATATACTTGGGGGGCCGCCGTAACATTTAGGGTACCGCTACCAGTGACCCAAAAACACGTCTTTTGACTTACAAAAACACATATTGACACTTCCAAACCCTTTTGAGAAAATTCTCCTTCAAGCTAGTATACGAAATATATTTAATAACAAATTTAATACGAATCAAGCAATAAAACACTTTTCATATTTAATCCCCTTTCATGGGTGAGTTGATACATGGATCGTACTCTATTTTAAAAACCATTCGTTTTGAAAACTAGAGCGACGTGGCTCTGATACCAATTGTGGAAACCGTAGAAGGGGGTGAATACGTTTCCGTTTAAAAACTTTAAATCAGACAATACAAAAATTTCTGCCGGGATCCCATAAATATATGGGGGACGCCTGGCTAAATCAGGGGGCCGCTTGATTTACGAGGACCGCCTCCAGCAAAGGGTTTTTGGACTAGATCTTTCGTATCAAATCACCAATCAAGTTTGATGCAATATGAGAAGTGTCGACAATATATTTACAATACCTAGCGCATATTCTAACAATATAACCACACTCACAATGTTTACTACAAAGAACTACACAACCATAACTAACACAACATACACAACAATTCACACAATCATGAGCACAATGCAAGTGTAAAAGTAAAGCGATAGATGTAAAGAAATAAGTAAAGCGAAAGGTAAAAGAAAATGCAAACTGGACACGGTGATTTATTGTGGTTCGGTCACGAAGCTCCTCTTCGCCCTACTCTACTCTCCGATTATCCAACTCAAGAGTTACTTCACTAATCAACAAGCTCTCTTTCGGCGGAGAAAACCTTATAATGTTGCTTACATTATTTTCCAACACTAAGCTAGATGTTGAGTCCTTCTTCGGGTACAACAAAACCCGTTATGTTTTGTGGCCCAACATAACAAACCTTGTGTTTTATGGCCTAAACTCATAAACCGCGTCACTTACAATATTTTCCAACATTAAGTTAAATGTCGAGTCCTAATCTTATTTAGAACCAATCTACCACTTCCCCAATGTATTTAAGGCCTAAAATACTAACCGACACACAATCTACACTTCCAGATTTATACACTATCCGGATCTACACAATCAAACAAGAATGAAAATATAGAGATCAAATCTATCCTATAACATACAAGTGATCATATGCAATTACTTCTATGCAACCCAATCTACTACATGATCTACAAGTAATCAAGGATGATCACTTCCATGTAGAGACATCCTGTACTTCACTACATACCCTTTGGTATTAGTGGAACTAACATAAAGTGTAACCATGATCCATGCCTTATGCAAGAACCATGATCAAAGAGGAAGAAAGAAAACTCTATATGTATGTGTGTTGGTGCCGTATGGATCTCATCAAGAGGAAGGGGAATAAAATGTCTTGGCTTTTATAGGAGAGCCTTGACTTGAAGAAGTATCTTTTATCCAATGGATAATAGGGTGATTGGATAAAAGAGTGAGCTTACCAATGGGTAATAGCATGTACCCTAATTCACTAGTTTTTTCTCCATCTTCTAGAAGCAAAATCAAATTTGAATTCACTAGTTTCCCTTCATCTTCTAGAAGCTTTGATTAGACCTTGATGGGCCTTAATAGGCCGAACTCTATTGGGCCTTAATGGGCTAGCCCGTTTGCATAGCCTGATCCAACTAGTGAAGCCCATATGAGTAAGAGTCTCGGGATGTCGAGATCGAGTTGATAACATATACGAGTAACTTGTAAACTTTACATTATGTTTTACAAGTTACATGTTTGTCATCACAAAAACATATAGGAATGTATAGATTAAATATCTTAAAATTTACACTAACAGACCCATAGCATCGGGTCGGACTCAAAAAAAATCAAAATGCGGGGGAAGAGGATCAACAGTTTGAATGTAAGTTTCATTAACTGCGACTATTTCTAAAAATAGTTTATGGCTCACACGATACCGTTTTCTAAAATAATAGGCTGGGTATTTTGGGTGATCACCAAAATAGTCGGCCATCAAACGTTCTTCAACAATATCATGTTCACAGTTGATGTATTTACGGCAGTTTAAACTTTTGGCTTCTTGCTCTTGCAATGATTCCTCATACCGAATTTGTTGCATAATCCTCTCAATGTCTTCCATATCATCAAGATCGGTCATACCACCGGTCGAATCACTCATGTTTGTTGGTTAAGATAAAGTGTTTTGAAAGAGTAGTTGTGTAAAAGTTTATTAAAATATGGTAGTATTTATAGTATAAAAGTGAGTACAATTTAAAAAAAAATTATTTATGAAATGTAACGGTTACATTTCAAACAAAACATTAAATATGCAACAATGTAACGTATACATCCTAGAGGCGGACCTATGCCTATGGTAGGTGGTTCCTAGAGGCGGACAAAACCCTTACTCAAAACAATGTAACGTATACATAAGCTCTTTTACCTTTACTTAAGCTGTTACTTAAGCATTGTAAGCTTGTCTATAGTCTATAGTGTCCTAAGTCCATTTTTACCAAAATTTACTCAAAAAGCTACTTGGAAGATAAGCCAGAAATGGAAGGGCTTATGGGTTTCACTAGCTTGTCTTTGACAAGCTAGAGCTTGTAGATCAACTTATTTACCCTGTTTTGAGTAAGGGTTTTGTAAGTTCTTCATTTTCTCACTTTTTAGCTTAAACTGCCAACTGCTTATTTGCTTATTTAAACTGCTTATTTTTTTTAGTTGTAATTGCTTATTTATCTTTAATATATCTTATGCTTTATCTGTTTTTGAATATCTCAGCTTAATTCAGTTTAAAATGTTAATTCCAAAAGTTAAGGGGGTGTTTGGTTCTAGCAGTACTAACCTTAGTTAGTACTGCTTAGTCTATTTTGCCACTTGAATCAGTTTTAACAAGCTCAAATTTAGTGGTTAAGTTAGTTTAATTCAGTTTTTAAGGTTTAATAATCAAGTTTAAGGTCTTATGCATTCATGGTTTGAATATGTCCTCAAATCTAGCATATTTGGTTCAATTTTATTAAAATGTTATCTCATGTTGTTTTCATGCTTGTTTATGTTTAGGAATGCAGTAGAATATGAATAGTTAAAGTATGCAATTGCATTTGTGATTTGGTTGAAATCTGTCATATCTCAGATCTTGTGCTATTGATCCATAAATGTAACGCCCTCGGATATTCAAACATTCCGCTGCGTGCTCAGATTTAAGGTTGTTACAATTTAACTTAGGTTAGAGCTTATTTGAGCTTATTGGTACTTTTAGCTTAGAATTTTAAGTATAAGAGCCTTTTAAGTAATTCTGTCATTTTAGCTTACTTTCAGTTCCTTTTATTAGCTTATTTTGTTCATGAGTGCTTATTAGGGGTAGTCATCATTTGCTTTGAGCTTATTTTCTTTTACATTGTGCTTATCAGCCCAAAATAAGTAAACAGTTTTGCCTTTGAGTTACTTAGTTTAAAAAAGGCAAACTGCCATCTTTCTTTTAGCTTATTTCCTAGCTTATTTTAAGTTTTGAAAAAAAGTTGTTTTGTTAAAGTTTGTTATTTTAACTTATTTTACAAGTTTTTAAAAAATAAAATTAAAAAAATGTTTTCAAAAAAAAGAGGTCACAGGGTCAAACCTGTGACCTCCCCTTTGCATACCCAACGTTTTTAACACACACCTCACTACCACTAGCACCAGTAGGGCTATCTGGTTAGTATTTGCTAAATTAATTACTTACCCTTTTTTTTAGTCATTTAAGCTTCAGCCCATTTAAGCTTATTAACAGCTTATTTTGATAAGCTGTTTGACCCAGCTTATTTTTCCTAGGTTCATCACTGTCCAAAGAACTTTTCATAATTTTTTCAAAATTTTCCAATATAGTTTAGTATTTTTTTATTAATTTTTTAGATTAAATCCTTTTTTAATTCATAATAAATAATATAAAAGTCAAAAATTTATAATTCTTTTTTTTTAATTTCTTTTATTATTTAGGGTTTATAAAAATTAAATTTGCATTTGTAGGGTTAAAGTTTTAGAATTTAGTTTTTTAAAGAACGGGATTTGAATCCCGTTATCGTTTTTAGTGTTTTAGCCCTAATTGCTTTCATTTTTAGTTTACCTTTACTTGTTTTTGCATATTATTAGTAGAAATAGAATCCAAATCAATCATTGAACATTCAAACGCGCGATCACGAACGTAACCTCGATTCTCAATTCACGCCTCATTGGGATACGACCCGGGAAGTTTTTTTTTAGGGTTTACTTTGGACAAAAGTGATTATCTTTTAAAAAAAGCCTCTTGGAATTTTAATAATTGATAATTTTAATTATCCTCTTATTATTATATATTTATATTTATTATATATATATTTTATAGTAAAAAGTGATTAATTTTATACGTGTCAATTTTTGGCGCCGCTGCCGGGGAGGTGTGTTACGATGATCGTGTTTCGTTTGAAGATTAGTTTTTGAAGACCCTTCATCGTGAAGTTATCATTTTCCGTTTGTGAATTTTTTCTTCTTATTATAAAAATTAAAAATACCAACAATACTTTTCCTAAAGTATTGAAAGTACCAAAAAAATTGAAAAACAACAAAACAATCCGTGAGGTTAATTGTTAAATCGGCTCACCTTTGGAATTACAAACTATAAGAGAGGTATAAGGAGGGTTGATCCAACGAACTTCGACCCGAAAGGAGAAGGTTTTTAATAGCTTCGCGCTTACCCGCTCCTCCGCTTCTTTGTGCGTTTTTCTAAAGAGCTACCGTGAACTTTTGACTTATCGGACCCAAAAATATTTTAATTTTTGATTTCTTTTCCTTAGTGCATGCGCACTCGCTCTTCTTCGAATCTAGTTGGTGAATCTTCTCCTAATCTAACTACTTCAAATCCAAAACGTCGTAACCGTAGACGTTCAAAGCAACCTTTTTCTCTTGAAGAATCTCCCTTAGATACGATGGCCGATCAACGTACTATGGCGGAATTGCTCCGTGCACCCACCGAGGGTTATGCAGAGGCAATTGTGGTTCCACCAATTCTTGCTGAGCATTTCGAGCTCAAGCATAGTCTCATTAATATGATGACTTCGGACCAATTCTTCGGACTTGAGAAAGACAATCCTCATGATCACATTCGTTGGTTTAACAAAATAACTTCCACAATAAAATACAAGGATGTGCCTAATTCGGCGATTAAGCTTATGCTTTTTCCATTCTCTCTTGCGGGGGCAGCCCGTCGTTGGCTCGAAAAAGAACCCCCTCGTTCTATTCTCACTTGGGAAGATCTTGTTTCCAAATTCATCAATGAATTCTTTCCTCCCTCAAGAACGACAAATCTCCGAAATGAAATTTCCAACTTTCAACAACGTTTTGATGAATCGTTTCATGAGGCATGGGACCGTTACAAAGATCTCCTTCGTGCATGCCCTCATCATGGTTTTACCGAATTGCATCAACTTGATACCTTCTACAATGCCTTAAACCCAACCGACCAAGATTCTTTGAATTCTGCCGCCGGTGGCAATCTTTTGGAAAGACGTACTCAAGATGTGTTGACGATTATCGAAAACAAATCCAAGGTCCGCAATTCACGAAACAAATCGATTGTTTCTCAAGTGAAATCAAGTGATGTTAATTCTTCTTCTTCCTCTGAGATAGCCAAACTTACTCATGCAGTAAATCAGCAAACAAGTGCTGTGACTACCGCCATGACCGCTATTCTCAAACAATTTCAAGCAACCCCACCTCCAGCTTCCGTAAAAGCCGTTGAGGAAATTTGTGTTACTTGCGGTGGTGCTCATCCTTATTATCAGTGTCTCGCCGCCGATGGCAACACTTTTCGGGATAATATTCAAGGATACGTTTCAGCAGCCGCGGTTAACTATAATCAGGGTAATTTCGATTATCGTCCTCCGAGTGTGGCTAATCAAATTCGACCACCGGGTTTTGCTCAACCAAATGTGCAAAATAATCAATACCGGTTTAGCCAACCTCAAGGATATAATCGAGGAAACAATTTCAATCAAGATACATCTTATCAAGCTCCGACTCAACAAAATCAAGTTGTTCCTTTAAGTGAGTTAGAGAAAATTAAGAAGATAAATGAGGTTAATATAAAAGCCATGCAAGCTCAAATTAACAATGTGAAAAATGAGTTAAGAAATGAAATGCAAACTTCAATTCAAGCTTCAATGTCTAACCAAACCAATGAGCTTAAGAACATGATGGCTAGCTTTTTTCAAATGAACACCGCTTCTACCTCGGGTACGGGATCTCTCCCTAGCAACACCGTTGCTAACCCGAGAGGTGAATTGAAAGCCATCAACACCCGAAGTGGTCTTGTTCTTGATGGAACTTCCGTTCCTATGCCTCCTCCATTCATTAATCCGGAGGAGGATGAACGTGTGGAGGAGACTTTAACGGACCCGGAACTCGCGGAGTATACCATTAAGGTCCCACCTCCTCTTGTCCAAAAAGCTAAACCTACTTCTCTAAAGAATTATGTGGTGCACAAAAGGGATCCTCTTCACCCCAATATCCCTTATCCTTCAAGAATGCACCAAGAAAAACAACAAGAGAAAGATGAAGTCCAAATTCACAAATTTTAGCAAATGTTCAAACAACTTCACATCAATATCTCTATTGCCAATGCTTTAATTCCTATCCCGAAATACCAAAAGATGCTTAAAAGTCTCCTTTCTAATAAAGAGAAACTTTTAGAGCTGGCAAATACACCCCTTAATGAAAATTGCTCAGCGGTTATCCTTAAGAAGTTACCCGAGAAACTTGGAGACCCTGGGAAATTTCTCATTCCGTGTGGTTTTAGTGAGCTCAAGTGCAAGGCCCTAGCCGATCTAGGTGCTAGCATCAACTTGATGCCACTCTCGGTTTGGAAAAAGTTAGGTTTACCCGAGCTTATTTCCACCCGCATGACCCTTGAACTAGCTAACCGGACAATTTGTACACCGGCTAGAATTGCAAGAGATGTCTTTGTTCCGGTTAGAAAGTTCACATTCCCCGCTGATTTTGTCATCGTTGATTATGAAAGCGATCCTCGTGTCCCTCACATCTTGGGAAGACCTTTCTTACGGACCGCTCGTGCTTTGATTGACGTTCACGGCGATGAAAGATTAACCTTGAATATGAGACATGATACTTCAAGCTATTCTAACAAGCCTAAAAAAGAATCGATCAACATGATTGACATCTACAATGTCTCTCATAAAGATTATCTTGAGGACTTGTTTGCAAATGAAAAGATAACAAATCATCAAAGTGGCAATCCCACTTTCTCTTCTCATACCGACTTAACTTCACCAGAAGTTAATGATGATATCTTTGATCCGGAGGGAGACATTATTGAGAACTTGCTAAATATTGATAAAACCAAAGATCTCCCTCCATATCATGATAATCCTTTAAGTGGCAGTACCACTTCTTCTTCACCTAGTCTTCTGATTTCTGAGACTAGCGACTATTTTCTTGAGGAGTTCGCCGATGAACTCGCTCATTTTGCATTTCCACCAGGAATTGATTACCTTCCCTTTGATATCAAATCCGATCTTAGAGAAATAGAATATTTGCTTAACAATGATCCTACCAAGGAAATGGATTCTATTCTCGAGGATTCGGTTGATGAGGGTAATCTTGCAAATCCTAATAACAATCTTGTTGATACCATTCCCAAGATGTTCTTCGATGAACATACTCTTGATTATTCATCTCTACCATTATATGATGATGTCGATGATGATCTTGTTGAATTTGAGTCCGATAATGATAATGTTTATGATGATCCATTTGACTCCAAGGAAGATAAAATCAAAGAGTCTAAACTCTTGATTGATGAACTTGATCCCCCTAGATCAATTGATTTCCTTCCTTCACCCGAGTGTGACTCGGTTTTCTATGAGGATTTTTTCGAGGTTGATGCTTTGGCTTCAATAGATAATGAGGACAAAGTATTTAATCCTGGTATACTCATTCATGAGAACCTTTTTGAAATCACTATTCGAGTCACCAACTGTGCAAAGAATGTAAAGAAGACATCTAATGCTTCTTTAATTCTTGAGGGTTTTAATCCTCCTCTTTATGAACTTCCTTTCCACAAAGAAGTTCCCGGGTCTGAAACTCTACTCTCATTTTCATCCGAAAATGAGGAAAAAGTTTTCAACCCCGGGATTCACACTTCTAAAGGTGTTCATACTTCTATTCTCCCGGAATTATCTCATCAGGACCCTAAACCTTTCAAAGTCATTAAAATTTTTGAAATCCCGATGGAGATTTTTCCTTGCTCTTATGGAGAGGACATCCGTATTTTAGATGTTCCGTGTCTCCATTTCTATCCCCTTGACCAGTTCTAGTATGGGTGGATCGGGTCAAGCTAAGTGACCTTAAACAAGCGCTTCGTGGGTGGCAAACCATGCTTATCCTAATATAATATTAATAGTAGTAATGAATAAGTATGTTGTGTGAGAGGCTCGCCTCTTCCATTTTCCGTGTTTTATGTTTTGTGTTGTATGTCCAGGATTGCCCGGATTTTTGAAGCCTCTTGTGCTCACGGTTTTTATCCTTCGTTCACTAGAGCTTCACATCCTCAGCTTCATTTTGGGAATCCAATATCCAAATCTTATCGACTAACGTTTATCTTTAAGCATACTTAATAAACGGCTTAGGATTTACGTAGAGACCCTTCTTAAAACATTAAGGACAATGTTCGGTTCTAGTATGGGGGGATCTATCGATTTGATTGTGCCTGCAGTTGTTGTTTTCACGTAATCCCGTTTTTACCACCTAAATGCCAAAAAAATGAAAAAATTTAAAAATTTTCAAAAATAAAATAAGTGTTTTGTCACAATTTTGACTTTCCTGCTAGGTAGAATAAGAATAAATTTTGACTCGATCGAGCGTGTTGAGCTCTAGCTTGTTCCTTAACTTTTAGACTAAGCATTCGCGGATCTTTGCGAAGAACAAAAAATGATAGAGTTAAGTATGAGTTGGATGCTAAACAAGGATTATTTGGAAATCTTAAGAGCTCATAAGTGTAATTTGTGGCTTTTCTCTCCCATGAGCTTCTAACCGGACTAATAATACGTGCTCTCTTAGAAAATTAAACTTAAAATCAACAATTTTTGAAGTATAATCGATATCAATAATTTTAGTTCAAATTTATTCTTAAATTTTTTAAAACGAAAATTTCTCTATATCATGGTAATATAAAGTAAAAAAAAATGAAAAAAATGTGGTAATAATAATAATAAACTGTGGGCTGATAAAAGTTTACTGCATCTTGCCGACTCACAACCGATGTTGCAGTCTTCTAAATAAGGCACATAGTATTTATCCGAGACTGATAAAAGTTTGCTGCATCTTGCCAGCTCACAACCGATGTTGCAGCCTTCAAAAAGGTCGAGGATTTACATTGTATCATGGTTATATTAATGTTAAGTGTGAAATAATGTGAATTAATAAATATAGGGAAAATCTCTTTTTCTTAAATTTAAATATGCTTTTGAACTAAGACTATTTCGTTTTAAGTTGTGATTTTATGTATAAACGGGAAACCTAAGAGTTTTTGAAACCGAAGGTCCGTGAGTCTCGATACTAGTCTCTGTGGGGTGTCAAAAGCCTGGTCACTTAGCCACAAGGTTGGGATGTGCCGAGACGAAAGTCGCTACATAGGATGATCTCGCCTTCAAACTCATTATTCTCGGGTGGAACGTGAAGCATAGAATTTTACAAAACGTTGATCCATGGTTGAAATTTGAAATAGCACACTCACCTCATATATAATAATTGTCAGGAGTGATAAGTTTACAAGTTACAAATATGAGTAGTGTTAGCATCTTAACTTATATTTAACGATGATTTCGTTTTAAGCTTGGTTTGGAATAAGTGAAAAGTCAGGAACGATGAATTTATCCTTTTTGGTGCACACCAACTAACTCATCAGGCAACCTTAATCGATAAGCAACTGGCCCGATCCTCTCAAGGACCTCAAACGGACCAACATACCTAGGTACAATTACCCTTTCTTTCCGAAACGCAAACTCCTTTCCAGGAGCGACACATTTCACAACACTCTATCCCCTACATTAAATTCTGCCACTTTCCGACCGCTATCAGCATAACTTTTCTGACGATCTCTCGCCGCTTGAAGCTTCTCTTTAATTACTACTACCTTGTCAGTCGTTTCCTGCACCAACTCAGGACCGATCAAACTACCTTCACCAATCTCAGCCCATAAGACTGGTGACCTACACTTTCTTCCATATAGAGCCTCGAATGGAGCACATCGAATGCTACTATGGAAACTATTATTATAAGAAAACTCAACCAGCGGTAGATGAATATCCCAGCTGCCACCAAAATCCATAACACAAGCTCGCAGCATATCCTCCAAAGTCTGTATCGTACGCTCACTTTGTCCATCAGTTTGAGGATGATAAGCTGTGCTCATATCCAAATGAGTTCCCAACGCTTTCTGAAATGTCTGCCATAGTCGCGATGTAAACCTCGCATCGCGATCTGAAATGATCGACACTGGAACACCATGACGCGCAACAATTCTGTCCAAATATACCTTGCAGCTCTCGTACTAAAATCCGCCCGAATATCTATGAAGTGAACCAGACTAGTTAACCTATCCACCACTTACCCCCATTGCATCATGACCCACATCCTCGTGCTAGGCAACCTTTGATTATAAAGATCCCAAAGTAATGTTTTCACCCACTTCCATTCCCGTTACTCAGGATTTTTTGCATTAAGCCTGATATTCTTCTGATCCGGCTTTTACCTTAGCACAAGTCAGACACTTGCTAACATACACCGCGATGTCCTTCTTCATCCCTGGCCACCAATACATATCTCTCAAATCATAGTACATCTTATCTGCACCAGGATGTACCGAGTACCTAGATTTATGCGCCTCATCCATTATAACTATCCTTACACCTCCCACCAATGGAACCCATATTCGATCCATAAAGTACAATCTTCCGTCCACTTTTTTTTCCATCTGCTGAACTAAGTTATACAACTTTTCTTCCCGTACATCCTCCTGACTTAAAGCTTTACTTTGCGCCGCCAAAATCATACCTCTCATCCCGGACTGGATGGTTAATGCCATTGCCCGCATTCGCCTAGGCTTCAACCTCTCCTTTTACTAAGGTGCAATCGCCACCAAGACGTTGGCTTTAACCCGGAGATACCCTATCGTCACACTCATAATCACTGAATAATTCAATTCCCACCTCCTTTTGATGCATATTCAAATTCTTTTCTGATCAAATATTATGCTGCAACTGCCTATGATTCTGTAAATATGAACTCTTGTACCAAACAGATAATGCCTCAAAATCTTCCAAAGCAAACACCACACTCCCTAGTCAAGATCTATGTTAGAATAGTTCTTCTCAAGAAACTTAACTGTCGTCGACTTGATGCCATAGGCAATCACCCTGTTCTCTGCATCAAAACACAACCCAATCCTCTATTTGAAGCACACAGCATCACTACAAAATCCATCTACTCCATCAGGATAGTGATCGAATAGGTGCATCACACAACTACTCATCAACAGCTGAAAAGCTTCCTCCCTGCTCCGCACACCCACTCAAACTTTTTTATTCTTCTGAGTTAGCAAAATAAGCGGTTTGCATGCCTAGAAAAGTTAACATGAAACGCCGATCAATACCCTCCAAACCTTAAAAATGGACCGAACTTAGTAGGCGAATTGGGGCTTCCTAATTCTTCATTCATTCCCCGCTTCAATCTTTCTTGGATCCACGTGGTATACCATCTTGTTAATCACATAGACCTAAAAAGTTGCACTTCTTGCAAACCAAAACTCAGCATTTGGAAAACTTAGCAAACAAGTTATTTTCTCCTGTCTCAATAACACCCAAAACCAACCTCAATGATTCTTCGATGCTCCTTTTCTTTTTCTTTCGACCTTGAGTAGAATCAAGAATCTCCATCTATGAACACTAACCTCACAGAACTTATCTAGATATATTTACCACTCGTTCATCAGGCCATAAAACACTGTTGGGGGGTGATTAGTCAATCCGAGAGGGCAATCACTGTTAAACTCAAAATGACCATATCTAGATCTAAGGCTGTTTTCGATATGTCGTTCCTCATGCACACGAAGCTGGGTGCGAATAACCCGACCGTACAGGTCTAATCTTTGTAAAAATAATGCGCTCCTTGCAACTGAACAAACAAATCGTCTATTCTAATGAGAGGATATTGGTTTTTGAACCGTCACTTGTTATAATTCTCTATAAATCAATACACATCCGAAACGTGAACCATCCCTTCTCTTTACAAATAGCACAGTAGTTCCCATGAAAGAATGAATCGTCTGATACACCCCATTCTTGTAACCCCTGAATATGACAAGACATTCTTGCATCTCCGATGGTGCTAGACGGTAAGGGGACCTTGCTACAGGCGTCGCCCCCGCCACCAGATCTATTCGAAATTCTACCTGCCTTAGAGGTGGTAGACCAGGCAAGTCTTCCGGAAACACATCAACATACTCTCGTACTACAGGAATGTCGCCTATCTTTGGTTCGCCCACCTTCACATTCATCAAGATTTTGTCTTTCCCTACTGCTTGTTCTCCATGAATCCTAAGCGCTTCACCTCCTACTACAGGTATCTCTACTACTTTCTCATGGCAAATAATCATCGCTTTATTCCGAGCTAACCAATCCATACCCACTATGACATCAAAGCTTCCATGTCCTAGTGGAATCAAATCAATAGAGAACAGGGAATTTCCTAATTCTAGTTTGCAATCAAGGAAAATCCTATCGACCTCTACCCTTTTTCCATCAGCTATTTCAATCACATACCCGGGCCTAACAATACTAGGGCACATATTCAACAAGTTCGCAAATTCAGTAGAAATAAAGCTAAAATCTGCGCCAGAATCAAAAAGTACTGAAGCAAAGTGATCGTTTATAGAAAATGTACCCGTCACGACTTTCGGATCCTGCGCAGCCTCATTAGCATTCACATTAGTGTTGTACGCCTTCCCACGAACCTGATTCCCACCACCACGGTTATTTCGATTCCCTTCAATAGCTAATTGGATTAACCAGACTGTCCCAGGTGCACGAAATTAACTTAGGACAGGTAGGCTTGATGTGGTCTGGGATACCCACATACTCAAAGCAGACCCTTTGATTCTGATTTCCTTTCACAGCATTCAACGGAGCAACATACTTGGGTTCCCGACAATACTTAGCAAAATGACCTGGCCTTTGACAATTAAAACACAACTTACAGTCCCCGCCAACACGGGTGATATGCACTATACTTGTTGCACCTTAGGTAATCCACATACTCTTTTCTAGGAGGAGCCGCCGAAAACCCTGCTCCGACCTTTGACTTTTTGTTGTCCCTCCAAGACCCCGACGACTTACTTCCTTGGTCATCAGCTTTCCTCTTGTCGTTTTCTTTGAACAAAGTCCCACAGTTAATCGCCTCTTCAGTCAAAATACTAGCTCTCATAACAGCAGTCTGAATAGTTTCCGGCTGAACTGCTTTCACCATTCCTCTGATCTTCGGTGCTAGACCTGTAATATACCTCTTGATCCTTGATGACTTCCGGCGTCGCGCCATATGTGGCACCACCTGCAACACATGAAACTATCCATTGTGGTCATGATTTCCTCCCACCATTTATGGATGTCCACCAAAGTTTTAACACCAACTTTTCCAATTCAGCTCCGACTAAACGCTTCTCAACATCAAAGCTTTGAATCGTAATCAAAAGTCATGCCCATAACAGCATCCTCTAACTCTGCTCTAGACCTGACCTTTCCACCATGTCAGTGCTTTGTTCACCAAAGAACTGGCAGCGTACTTCACCACCTCTGTCTTCTCCTTAGCAGAGCCACTATTGTCAAGCACTAACTGTCTCCATTTTGCCTCAAACCAACGAGTAAGTGCCACGTGCACCCCCCTTCCCACATAATCCTTTGGTCCAAAATCCTGAAAAGTCCTTATAAGAAAAAACCGTTATTGGCTTGGCCACCAACCCCCACACGCCATTGGCATGCTGAGCATTCGTATGACATTTTGCAGACACTTTGTGTGACAATCTGAGGAATGAGTTCCTAAGCGCTCAGCTATGAGAGAAGCTATGTTGGGATTGATCACCACCTTGTCTAGTATTCACCATTCTTGCCAATAGTGACCGAACTACAATAGCAAGGAAAATAGGGTTTCCTAGACCTACTATCCTAACACTTACAAGATATTACATACAACATATGCATATATATAAACATATTCGCAAATATCAGAACATAACCATACAATAAACAACAAGACATTGATAATTGCATTAAGGTCACAAGTCCACGTGTGTGATACCTTTATAATGTATGGTTGGCCACCAAATTATAACTGGGATCTTTCCACACTGTACATCATTTCTAAGAATATACACCTCTCAATGATCGCATGCATTTCAATATAACACCAAATTTCACATATCAAACGATAATCAAATAATTCAAAAATCAATTCATAAGACAATAATTCAAAAATACATAATTCATGATATCAAGAAAGGATAACAAAATTGGAGAACCATAGGGATCATAAAGATTAGGGCAACATTCAACCAGTTTCGCTACTAAAATCAATAAACCCTAATACACATCTACATTCTATGACTCCTCAGGTTAGAAGTTTTCCTAAGTTCAACCACCTATACTCTCTAACCTTGGCTCTGAATACAAACTGTCACAACCACACCCCACCAAGGCGGAAACGCAAGGCGCGACATGAAAGGATATTTAACATAGCACAATCAATCATTAATAGAGAAATACTAAATAGAATATAAATAGCAAAGACACAATGTGTTCATGATAACATCCACAAATAAACGACAGATGTAATGAATGATAGGGGGGTTACCATCCTACAATCTTTACAAAATCAAAAACATAAACTAAATTCGAAACAAACATATAAACCACAAAGAAATAGCACAAATCATTTTAGATCATCAAAAACTCATCCTACGTCTCACTAGCAAACTTTCCTAGCAATCATATCCGAACACCAAGAGATACCTGAAAACGATGCAAATACACTCAACACTAGTTGGAGATATGCTATAGGATTTTTAGACACCATCCTCAAAACATTCATAACAATTCCCACATTACTGTGAAAATATAAAAAGTTGCATGGCATATCAATGAACTAGTCCACATACTACAAAATAATCACTCAATTCAACACAATACAAATCAATATAGCTCAAACAAAATAGCTCAACTCAAAGAATAATAGCCGCTCAACCCAAGTGGGGAAGGAACGATCCCCCGATCCAAGCCAACCCGGCTCAACTTGTCTACTCATACAAACACATAGCAAGTAATAGCCACACAGCAACATGCATTTTAAGCTCAACCATCAAAGATACACACAATAAAACATTTAAATACTCTAATGCATCTTATTTCCCACTCCAATGAAAAAATCATAGAAAGAGATAGGGCTATGACACCACCGTCGCAGCATTAAAAGCAATTCAAAATTCTTCCCTAAGAGCTATACACAATAAATGTTCAAGTTACCATCGGTAGGCTAAACGCTTAAACAAATGTAACAACCCTAATGATGGACTAATATTATCTATGTTATGAGTAAGGATTCTCTACCATCATTTTATAACTCCACTTTACTTTTTATATACTCTTTATTTTCATTTTAGATACTTATAACTTTCTGCTCAAATGCAGAATTTTTACCCAACTTGCACGACTCAAAACCCATACCAAAACGCATCCATAATTCCCAAGAAAATTCACAACATGTCCCCACATGTGTATAGTTAAGTTTCCTTCAGAACCCATGCATCCATTAAATGCATAAGTATACCGTTAGAAAATCAAACTTAACAACTGGTCACTTTCCGGATACTGATTGCACACAAATAAAATCGACTATCAAAACCCAACGTAAAATTAATTTTAGACTTAGCCCTTTTAGGGTTTCTTAATAGACATATGAAAGTTACTTTCTGTAAAAGGGCTTAATTTAAAACACTTCTTAAGTAGGGTTTTCACCTTACTTAATTTGACTCAAAATTAGTCTGAAAACACAGTTTTGACAACGAATCTTGTAACCATTATTTAACTGACTTCCCGACCTCAAAAACTGTTGAGGCCTGATTTTTTGAAAAAGAAGATTCAAAATGCGACAGTTTAAAAAAAAGAATCATGTCCGTTGCATCTCCATCATGAGAAAAACGTCCAAAATCGAATCTGACCTAGAATTCTGCTCATCAGTATAACATCAATCCATGCAAACCCTAACCTAAAATTGCATGGATTCCTATCCCTAATTCAAATTTAAAATCAACATTTATCATAAATTACATAATAAATCCTTAATTTTTTTATTAAACGCTAACTCATCTTACACATTGTACATATATATTAATGAAAGAACTTAAGTTAAAAATTAGGGTTTTTATATTGAGAACACTTACCTTAATTGAACCATAGCAAAACTTATTTTTTCCTTGATTCACAAACAACCGATCGACACCTTAAGGAGGAGATGAAAATAATTTTTTGTGATGTTTAGATTTGAATTTAACGCGACATATGTTACATTGTAGTATAAGTTAACACAAGTCCGATCATAATACAATTTGGTTATACCCTTTTTTTATCGTTATTATTTTCTTTGGCCGATCGGTTTGCATGTATATATATATATATTATTTTTTTTTTTTTTTATTTTTAACTTTACTAATTAACTTGAAATTATCATTACCTTAATTTCCTACAGAACCTAAGTCATTTTAGCTATACCTTTTTATTAAAACATAAATTACCGCGCTTTCTAAAAATATAATTTTACTTAAAAAAATTTATACTCTTTCATTTCTAGGCTCACTTTCTAAGTATAGAAAGTTACACATAACTTCCATATTTCTTTTCACACTTGCTCATATTCTCATGCTCATACGATAAGATGATCATTTTAAATCAAATAATCACCAAAACACATAAGATCACATAAAATAGCACAAAATTAGAATCTAGAAGCGCATTCTAACCTGATCAAACCATGGTTGTCACAATAATGTTTCACATGAGGAATATCTTGAAGATTTTTTTGCAACAAATCATCAAATTGGCAATCCCACTTCTTCTTTCACTTTTCATACCGATTTAACTTCACCGGAAGTTATTAACCCATCGAGTGGCAATCCCACTCCGATTTCGGAACCCGTGACCAAGTCTTCTACTTCCCCCACGCTTACTTCCTTCGAAGAAAGAGATTTAATTTGGGAAAAATTCGAAGCTTATCTCGCAAGTAATTCATTTCCACCAGGAAATGACGATCTTGTTGATTATTCTCTTGAGGAGTTCGCCGATGAACTCGCTCTTATCACATTTCTACCGGGAAATGATGACCTTCCCTTTGATGCCGAATTCGATCTTCGAGAAATAGAGTATTTGCTTAACCATGATCCTAATCAGTGGAAATCGGATTCTATTCTCCCGAAGATTTCGGTTGATAAAACTCTCCTTATGACAATCTGTTGTAGATCCTTTCAGAGATGTTCACCGATGAACATGCTCTTGATTACTCATCCCACCATTTATTGGATGATTATATGAATGAAACTCTTTGATTCCCCTCCCTTTTGTAAACCTTTAATGATATACTTATGGATGATCCCTCTTTGAACTCCAAGGAAGAGAAAATCCAAGATTCTAAAATATTGAATTGATGAACTTGAATCCCACCTTGATCAAGTATTTCTTCATTTACGCCGAGAGTGACTTGGTTTTCTATGAGGAATTTTCTTGAGTATATGCTTTGCCTTTTTGACCAACACGAGGACAAGTGTATGTAACCGGGTATACTCATTCATGAGAACCATTTTGAAGTCACCATCATGCAACAATGGAAAAGAATGTAAAGAAGTTTACTAATGCTTCTTTAATTTTCTGATGATTATTATCCTCCACTTTATGACCTACCTTTCCCCAAAGAAGATCCGTTCTGAAACTTTACTCTCATGTTCTCTGAAAATGAGGAAAAAGTTTTGCAAAACCCCGGGAATCTCACTTTTCTTAAGATTCAAAACTTTTCTTCTTCCGAAATATCCATCGGGACTCTAAAGTTATTTCAAGTCATTTAATATTATTGAAACCACCCTATGGAGATTTTTCCTTGCCCTAATGGAGAGGACATCCTGATTTATGATTTTCTAGTCTCCATTTCTATCCCCCTTTGTACCAGTTCAAGTAGGGGGAATCGGGTCAAGCTAGACCTTAAAAACAAGCGCGTTCGTGGGTGGACAACCCTAAGCTTACCCTTAGATACATTTATAATAAGTAGTAATGAATAAGTTGTTGTGTGAGAGCTCGCCTACTTCCATTTTTTCGTGTTTTCGGGGGGGGATTTGTGTTGTATGCCAGGATTTGCTCGTCTTTTTGAAGCCTCTCGTCTCGTGGTTTTGTCCCTTCGGTCACGTCGAGCTTCCACATCCTCAGCTTCATTTTGGAATCCAATATCCAAATTCTTATCGACTAACGTTATCTTAAGCATACTTAAAAAACTGCTTAGGATTATTAGAAGACCCCTTCGAAAAACATTTAGGACAATGTTTTAGTTTTAGATGGGGGGATCTTACCGATATTGATTAGTGCCTGCAGTCATTGTTTTCACGTAATCCCTTTTATACCACCAAAATACCAAAAAAATGAAAAATTTAAAATTTTTCAAAAAGAAATAAGTTTTATTTTCCATAATTTTGAACTTTCCGTCTGGTTAGAATAAGAATAAATAATACTTCATCGAGCGGGAGAGCTTTAGCATTGTTCAATACATTTAGACTAAAAGCATTGCGCGGAAATTCACGAAGGACGAAAAAAATAAATAGTTAAGTATGAGTTAAATGCTAAACAAGGATTATTTGGAAATCTTAAGATAGCTCATAATGGTAGTTTTGGTAGCTTTTCTCTCCATAATCTTCTAACCGAGGATTTAAATATACGTAGCTCATCTTCGAAAATTAAACTTTAAATCAACAATTTGTTAAAGTAGTGTCGATATCAATCATTTAGTTCAAAATTAATACTTAAATTTTTTAAAAAGAAATTTTCTCTATATCGTGATATTATATGTTAAAAAAAATGAAAAAAAAGGTAATAATAATAATAAACTGTGGGCTAATAAAAGTTTACTGCATCTTGCCGGCTCACAACCGATGTTGCAGTCCTCCTAAAGTAAAGGCACATATAAATTATCTGAGACTGATCAAAGTTTGCTTCATCTTGCCGGGCTTACAACCGATGTTGCAGCCTATCTAAAAAGGGGGTTTTTATCTTTTTATGAATTCCTTAAGAATGAATACTTAATTTAATGTATTAAATGTGATTTAATAAATATAGGGAAAGTATCTTTTTTCTTAAATTTAAATATGCTATTAAACAAACTGACTATATCATTTTAAAGTCGTGCTTTCTAAAAAAGCTATGTATAAGACAGAAACCTGAGAGTTTATGAAACCGAAATGTCCGTGAGAGTCCCGAATACAAGTCTATGTGGCGTGCCAAAATGCCTGTCACCCATAGCCGCAAGGTTGGGTATGTCCGAGACGAAAGTCGCTACATTGGGATAATCTCGCCTTCAATCAAATATTCTCTCGGGTGGAACGTGAAGCATAGAAAAGTGTGCAAAAACGTATGATCCATGGTTAAATTCGAAAAAAGCGACATTCAACCTAATATATAATAATTGTCGGGAGTGAAAAGTTCACAAGTTACAAATATGAGTAGTGTTAGCATCTTAACTTACATTTAACGGTGATTTCGTTTTAAGCTTGGTTTGGAATAAGTGAAAAGTCAGGAACGATGAATTTAACCTTATGGGTCATTTTAGGATTGAACTGTTTTTATGTTTCTATGATCCTTAAATGTTATAAAATACGAACGTCAAACGATCTAGTTAGTTGCTTAATATGAAAAGTACAAAAAAAAGAGAAAAAAGAGAAATACAAAAATATGTGTGGGAATAAGTGTAGTTATTTGAAAAATGGTAAAAATGGGGCTTTTCAAAGCTTTTGATTCTTTCATTCCCCTTGACAAACACTTAGCTACTTTTCGACATTATTAATCGAGGGGGATTGAGGGTCTTAGTTTTCTTAAGTGTTTACTTGTAGCATTACGTGAGCACACGGCAATATCTTAGTATGGGGGATTTTGGTATGTGCTTAATTACACATACCATTTTCCATTAAAAACGGACTTAAATGACTAAAAACGTACCAAAAATACATTGTATTTGTATGTTTCACTTATATTGTGTAGGAAACGGATATCCGACAATTGGACGAAAAATCAAGCCAAAACCGACAAAACTAAGCACGAGAATAGAAAGAGCGTGAAGCAAAAGTCAAAAATCAAAGGCAAAAGTCAAAGTCAAACCCGAGAAGTCAAAGTCAAAGCCGAAGCCGTAAACGAAGAAATACTTAAATGGGCCCACCTGTACCCATTTAATGGGCCGGGTCAGCCCATTAATGTATTATTTGAAGACCATTTCATATAAAAGGGCCCAATACCCTTTTATATATACTCGGCCCAAAACAATAACCAAAGGCCTATTTCCTTAACTGTTATTGACTTAACAGCCCCACAAAACTGCTGTTAGTTTCATTACTTCATTAGTCCTTAAAGGACTATGAGTGCAATAACAAACTACAATCTCACGGAGTGTTCTTGCCAATTCCTTAAATTATTTTACACGACAAGGACTACACTTGAAATACAACAATACAAAATGAGGGACCAAGCTTGCCATTTCTCCAAACCTTTACCCTGTTACCATCAAAACAAAAACAACATTTTTTCCCGCCAATACTATTCACTTGTCTCTCTCAAACCACCCTGCAACCTCGACCCCTGCAACTCCAGACAAAACTATCACCCTCTCAACCATACCCTACTTCACATGGGTCAATGCCACATTGGCAATCCCCTTAAACCTAATTCGACAAGGGAAAATGACAAAGAATCAAGGGTTGAGATCATAAGACTTGGAGGGCACACAATTTCGATGGCTTGGATTGATCTTTGAAGTCTCTCATACAACAAACACACCTCAGAACCCCCTCAGTGAACAAGCACATGAAGACTTGAAGACTCTTAGTATAAGTAGGGCTAGTGTAGCTTATTTGTATGGGTCAAATTTTTGTTAAGTCCAGTCTTGTATTAACAAAGTTTGTCCATTTTTAATATTGCAATTCAATTTACTTGTCATTTTAATTACTGTCATTTAATTTCAAGCATTGTACCTTTTTTTAGTTAATGAAATTTTAAGTATTTTTCTTTAATCATTGTCATTTACATCACTTGTCTTTTAAATACTGTTTTTTAAGC
>BQNB010084097.1:0-25392 GCA_026074375.1 Tanacetum coccineum
TTCTTCAATTCTTCAAACCTTTTTCTTTCTTCTTCTGCATCCCATTCAACTTGAATCTTTCTAGCAACCTCCTCATCATTTGTAGTCTCTAAGGCTCTGATTTGTTGAAGAGTTAATTTCTTCTTTTTGGGTTCTTCTACCAAGATCCCTTTGCCTTTATCTTTTGGGTCAGTAGCTTGAGATGGGACCAGGAATGCTTAAACCTCTTGGTCTAGAGATATCAGCAAGAACTTCATCAACTTTAAACTGTTCTTCAGGCTCTATATTTTGAGTTGGACGGATTGGGCTTGAAGGACCTGCTTCATCATCAAAATTTAGGGTCCTTGGAGTAACAGTACTCTGTCTAGCAGTACTTTGAACTGCCTCCAAATCCAATTCTTCAGTGTCTCCACTCTTTACATCAGAAGCCTTTTTCTCCTCAATATTGATTTCTTCAGTCTCATCACTTTTTCTTTCCAAGTCAGGAGTAACAGCAGCATCTTTATCAACAACATCTTCAAAGAAAGGATCTGCTGTATAATCATCTTGAACATAGTGCTCTTCAGACAAAGTACCTTCGTCCTTATTCCTCCCCAATTTGACTGAAGACACTTTCTTCTTATGTTTCTTCCTTTGCCTCTTTCTTCTTTTCTTAAGATTCTGACTTTCGACCCATAAGGCGTGATGTTTGACCACTGGCTGTACGAATTTGGACAGTTTCTTGAGTTTGGCCTTTAGCTTGCGAATCAGTTTGGCTTGAGAAAGGGTTTGCTTCTTGAGTCTCCTAACTTCCCTGTTTAAAGCATATAGATCCAAAAGTCCTCATTCCGTCAGATGTTTGAGGACGCATCTGTGGGAGGTATAATCATTGGGAGATTTTGGATAATACAGCTGTACCCTTGCTAGAGTAGCAGTCATGTGAGTTATCAGTACCTTGATCTTCAGCAGTATCTTGAGCTAGAGTAGTACCTTGAGTGCCAGCAGTATCTTGAGCAGTACTAATACTAGCTTGAGCAGCACTTTGAGTAGGGGTACCTTGAGCATCCCTTGCAAAACTTGCAGCCCTAGAATGAGGACTTGTACTATGTTCCTCCTCTGCTGCCAATGCTGTGACGACTTTAACATAGGGGGAGTCAAGGGTGTAATCCTACAATGAGAATTAGGACTATGCTTCCTCATAAACGTAAAAACCTTAGAAGGAAGTGAAACTGATGGTATAAAATCCTGAGGCTGGTACTCCCTCTAATTGTTTGTTCAAAAACAGTTGAATGAACCTAGGATACATAATGAAAAAGGTGTACCATTAGAAATACTGCCCTAGCAATCCTTTTCATAATCATCAAGGAGAAATTGAACTGTGTGGTTTGTGGCTAAGCCTACTAGAGCGGATGCTATATTAGTTCCCAATTTGTTCCATGAAGTGCTCTTAGGACTAAGGACACACGTGAAGTTTATAGACAGTCTCAAATACTTCCACTGAGGGCTGAATAAAGGTTTAGAGAAAGTAAGTTGTGCTAAATTACCCTCGTAGCCAATATCTCTGAGCAAGTCCCAAATAACTTGCTTAGGAAAGCAATCAACACCATTTGCATCATCAAAGAGTAGGTCAGCTCGAATGGTTTCTTCAGAAATCAAAATCTTTTTGCCAGCTACCATGGCGCGAATGTGAGGGACGTCATTGATCACTCTGAGAGAAGCGGTAGCCCAAAATTGTTGAAGCCATGGACCGATTAGATCAGGATCAACTAACCCCTACACGAGTAGTTAATTGAGATCCAGTGCGAAAATCGATGATTTGATAAAAATCAGCATTCTGCGCCGTCTTCGCCACACAAGCAATCATGTTGTGTTTATTACAAGTGCGAATATTTGCCATTTAAAGAGAAATTGATGTGCGTCGGAGGTTGTAATTAAAAATTTATGAATGAAAAGAGATAAAATGAGAGAAAAATGCAATTCAGTTGAGTATTTATAGGTTGCGTTGGATAACTATAAAGTTACCGTTGTAAATACGTTTTTAGCGCAAAAACGTATGTTTGACCGTTGACCGAACGTTAGAACAGTACTTAGTTGTCTAAGCAGTACTTTCTAAGACAAGCAGTACTTTGAGTTGGCGAAGCAGTACTTTCAACTGAAAAAGATCTCCAACTCAAATTTGTCCAACCACAACCCTGTAATCTTGCAAAATATCTCTTCAAATCATTAACACTCTCAACAATCATTCATATCCTCCCCTCAAATGCAGTGATAGAGCTTCCAAAGATCCTTGCTAACCAAAACAGTACTTTACATGAACACCAGTACTTTACATGTGATCCTCCCCTCAAAAGTAGCTATGGGTTCATCATCCCAATTGTTACCACCAAAAAGTTAAATCTTGCCAAATCAAAGCCTTTGGTGAGTAAATCTGCTACATTGTCATCAGTATGAACCTTGACCACATTGATGAGCCTTTGCTCATAACAATCTCGAATGAAGTGATGTCGAATCTGAATATGCTTGGTTTTTGTTGGAAACAGGATTCTTCACAATGCATTGTGGTACTCCTCATTGTCTATATGGATTTCAGTGTTCAAGAAGTTAAATCCATAATTAGTAGTTGATTTTTGCATCAAGTAACCTGAGCACAACAACTTGCAAGCTGCTACATATTCTGCTTTGTAGAGGAGATAAGCCACAATTGTTTGTTTCTTGATTGCAAAGATACTAGTCTTTCTTCCAAGTATTGACATCCTTCTGAAGTTTGATCTTCTATCATGATGTCCCGCATTGTCACTGTCTAAAAGCTTCTAAATGAAAAGAAAGAGTCGCTTTAGGATACCATAAACCCAAGTTTGGTTGATGTTTGAGGTACCTAAATATCCTTTTAACAGCATGCAGGTGAGAAACCTTTGGAGTGACTTGAAATCTTGCACACAGACAGACAACAAACATTATGTATGGTCTTTGAAGCAGTAAGTACATGAGACACCAATCTAGACCTTAAAGATGGACTTCCACTCTTCACCTTCTTCATCTTTTCCTAGAGATTTATGGCTTCAATGGGGTGGATGCTGGCTTAATGTCTCTAAAGTTAAATTTGTTGAGAATGTCTTTCACATATTTATCTTGACTTAGAAAAATACCAGCAGAAGTTTGCTTGACTTGAAGCCCCAAAAAGAAAGTGAGTTCACCCATGGAACTCATCTTGAATTCCTTTTGCATAAGATCTTTAAAATCCTTCACCATAGAAGGCTTGGTAGATCCAAAGATAATATCATCTACATATACCTGTACCAACATGATATCTCTTCTATCCTTCTTAATAAATAGAGTTTTGTCAATAGCCCCTCTTCTATAGCCATTGTTTCAAAAGAGAAGTGGAAAGTCTTCATACCATGCTCTTGGGGGCTTGATGCAGGCCATAAAAGTGCCTTGACAACTTTGTAGACTTTGTTTGATGAGCAGGATCTTCAAACCTGGAGGTCTGTTTTTACTTACACCCTCTTCTGTGATGTTCGCCATATAAAATGCACTCATTGACATCCATCTGATAGACAGTAAAGCCATGAAGATGCAAAGCCAAAAAGAGTCTGATTGCTTCAATTCTGGCAACTGGTGAAACACTTCAATCAGAAGCTACACCTTCCTCTCTGTCTGTACCCTTGGTGCAACTAGTGTGCTTTGTTCTTGATAATGGTACCCCGTTCTCTCTCGTGTTCTAAAACCCATTAGTTCAATAATCACCCTTTGCCATCTGGTAAGTCACATAACACCCATACCTCTTGTAGCTTGAATTGAAGCAGTTCTTCTTGCATCGCTTCAACCCAACTTTCATCTGCTAAAGCTTGAGAGACTTTCTTGGGTTCCTCTTGAGATAAGAAACAAGCAAACAGGCAGGTCTGTTGATCTTTGTGGTTAGTTCTGTTTTGCTTGTATATAAAAGACAGCAAGGCTTGGTGTTGGTCAGAAGTACTTTCTTTAAGTTTTCTTCTTGTCTGAATCCCCGCAGTACTTTTACCAATAATTTGACTTGGCGGATGAATCTTTGTGATGCGAAGAGTCGGAGTGAGGTGACATCAATGGTGAGGATCCTTGTTGTTGTAGTCAGCGCTCCACCATTCCTCAGCATCAAAAGAGTTTGTAGAGAAATCACCCTCTTTTGGATTTTCATCATCAGGTATCTGTAGGTGTGTTGCCAGTAACTTTGAGGAGGTGTATTAGCAGTATTTAAGAGGAAAGTAATGTTCGACACATTCTTTGTCTTTGCAAGTGCATTCTCTTCTTTTCTTCTTCATAAGCAGTCCTGTTTGACGATCATTTGATTTAGCAAGAGATTCTTGATGCATCAAACTTACAAGCTCATCATGTAGAGCTTGTTCTTCAGAGGACAATGGAACTTCGTTGTTAGCAGTACGTTCCTCTGAAAGCTTATTCTGAGCTGCATGAATGTTTGGACCATGAACAATGAACTGTTGAGCATCTAAATCGTCAACATCATCATGAGTTGATATATTTCCTCCTGAATCAGCATAGTTTTCTTTCATACGGAATGTAATTTCATTGAGGGAGTTAGAAGTCAAGATCAAACATCCTATCAGGACCTTATCCTTTGTTGATTCTCCGGATTCTCAAGAAAGTTTACGTGAAGACAGTCTTGAACCTTTCTTGTGACCTGTTATAGCCTTTAAAGGACCTTTGCTTGTTGTAGAGTACTTCCCAATAATAGCCTTATTCTGACTGCCATCAATATTACCCAAATGGTTCTGGGTATTAAGTATAGTCAGGGACATCCAAAAGGTCTTATGAGAACTGATGTTGGAATCTTCCCCATCAAAAATTTCATAAGGAGTCTTCATGTGAGGTTTAGTCACAAAAACTCTATTAAGCACATAACAGGCAGTATTGACTGCTTCACGCCAAAAATTGAATAGGTAAAAGAGAGTTGCTTAACATAGTTCTAGCAGCTTCAATGAGAGTCCTATACTTTCTTTCTGCGCATCATTTTGATGTGGAGTCCTTGAAATGCTATATTCTCTCTTGTTTCGTTCTAGGCACAAAACTCATTCATTAGTTGATTCGTGAACTCTGTTCCATGGTTACCCTGATGGTCTTCACTTTTTGTCTTAGCTTGTTTTCTAACCCTACTGATCAAATATGAAGGCTATCATATGTCTCATCCTTGTAAGCCAGAAAAAACCCAATCTGAATTTACTACAGTCATCAGTGGACCACCAAGCTAGTACTTCTTCCTATTTACACTCTCTACTGCAACAGGTCCAAACAGATCCATATGGAACATTCTAGAGTTCTTCTGACTGGTTATTTCCTTCAATCTTCATGCAAGAAGCCCTGTGCTGTTTACCCTTTCTACTTGCAAACAGGAGTGATCAAGCTTGAATATTCTTGGAATGTAAACTCTAACCAGATTGCATTACCAATTTTAATATTCTGAAGTTGAATGCCCAATCTTCTGTGCCTAGACAGGTTCAATCTTTGTTGCCTTTGCAACCAAACAAGTTATTCCTCCAGAGGGAATAATATTTTTTAGATCCAGGCTGTATACATCATTCTTTCTAGGGCGTCGAAAGTATCACCAGGTCGTTCATCAACAAACTTAATTTTGGAGATAATGAATGGAGATACTCTTGTCAGTGAAGAGGATATTGTGCTTCTTATCACAGATTTGAGAAACAGAAAGGAGATTAAACTTAAGCTCTTCCACATAGCTAACTTTCTAAAAATCTAAGCATGATGTCTTGATGGTTCCTTTTCCTGAGATTCTTACTCCTTTAGAGTCATTTCAAACGACACATACCACCTTTGAACTCTTTAAAAATCAGACAACTTGTCCTTGTCTCAGTCATACTTTAGGCATCCACTGTCAATCATAGATAGTCTTTGAGATCCCTTCTTCTGGATTACCTGTACTAAAAAATATGAACAAGTTAAAGAATTAGATTCTTTTAGGGAACCCAAGTCATAACTGGACTTGGTAACCCCTAATGGAGTTACATACTCAAAGTGTTTGAGTGTGTAAGATCCATTATCCCTATTCACAGAATCTAGATAGTTCCCTTTTGGTCTACATGTTTGTTTTGGATTTATCATGGCACTTTCTTTGACAGTTTGTGAAAGTACTGCTTGTGTTCCAACAGTACTTCCTTTCTTTACCACATGATATGGATTTAACAATTTCTTGGTCTTTGTGGTCTTGTGAGGAGTCCTTGAAGACTTGTGGTTCTAGTCTTGTTTTATCCCATCCTTGGATAATAAGGTCTCACAGTACTTTGAATGAAGGTACTGCCGTGTTGTACTTTGGTCTGCAGTACCTTGGAAAACGCATTAGCAGTACTTTTGAAGGTACTGTTGGTCATTTGGTTTGGCAGTACTTTTCAGAACCCTTCCCTTGTTAAGTACTGTGATGCGGATAAAAGACTTCCTTTGGTGAGGGTGCCTAGAGTTTTCTTAAGAAATTATATGTTCACCGCTATTGATGTTATTCCACACTGGTCTTGTGTCCCTTGAACCCTGTGTTCCCTGAGGTTTATGAGTTTGGGTTTGTTTGAAGGTTCTTTCGTGTAGATTACAATCTTTGATTAGGTGATCAGGACTGTAACATACAAAACATAATTTAACCCCTTTGTTCCCAAGTCCCTTTGTCCTAGATCCTTGACCAACACTGTTTTGACTGCTAGGTGACCTGTTTTCAAAAGATGTTTCACTATTTTCTGAGTTAAAAACAGTTTTCTTTTGAATTTCTGAAGAGTTTAAAACAGTCTCTTCATCATCACTATCCACCCAATCTTCAATTAATGACTTTTATTTCTATTCAATTTTCTGTTGATAGGACTTTGTATTCCTTGACTTAAGGACCTTATTCTATGGCTAGTTCGTTACCCTGTAAAAGAGACACTTTGCCCTAGTGGTATGATAGTACTGTTGGTGGAGGGACGAATGAATCTTTTGTCTTTTGAAAGTTTGGATACATAGTTTCTATCGAATTTGTATTCCCAGAAGAATTATCACTTTTCCATCCCACTACTTAGATCAACCCCAATCCTATACATGATTTATCAGACAGATATCTTGTTTGTTTAGAACTTCATTTGAAGTACTGAAGCATTTGACCGTTTTTCATTTTTACCTTGAAACATCTCTTTCTTTTAAGGCCTTGATCTAGTTCCTTTTGTTTTTCTTTAGTTTCAAATTCCTTGTCATTTAAGTCATATTTCCATCTGTTCATACCTTATCACCCCATGCATATTCATTTTTTTTCATGTGTTTTAAGTATAACTTCTAGATGACTCATAAGCTCATTTGTTATCCTAGAATTTCAGTCCTATCCTTTTGAAAATTATCTCTTTAGTTTGATAGCTTTCAGCAACTTTTTATAAAGATACTAATTTGGAACTAGTAAGGTACCTCTGAGTTTGTAAGCCATTCAAAGTAGAGATGCTGGTGTATCATCAGTTTGTTGCTCCAGTCAAAATACCAAGTCCATCTAGTCCAAGTGCACAGTTCTGCATCAAACTCCATGCTCCAATCATCTGTTCAACTTCAGTCAGTGCCCATCATAGCAAATGTCACTGGTTCAGCATAAAATTCCTTGGTCCAGTTAATATCTCAATGTCTTTCTGTTGCCACCAAGGCTTTTTGGTTTGATCTTCAATAGCACAATCTTTTTCATTAGACCATTTGCTCTATTTTCCGGGTTTTTAGCAAATCTACACTCCCTAGCAAAATGACACAAACTTTGACAGTTAAAGCATTCAATCTTAGACTTATCAAAGTAATAAATCTTTGGCTTGAGGTCAATGGGTCTTCCTGTTTTCCTCATAAACTTCCTTATCCTTGCAGTTATCATAGCTACTTGCCATCGAATATCAATTTCTTCCATAGCATCTTCATCAATTTGCAGCAGGTCTTCATCATCATGAGTTGTAGGCATGGATGCTTGTTGAGCAAAGAAGGAACATATGATTTCATCTGAGTGGGAAGCACATTTAGGAGCAGTTTGCACCTTGCTTGAGGTATCCTGAGTATATCCTTTCGGGACATTTGCTGGATCAGCAGTACTTTGTTTCAAAGTACTGCCTTTGACTTCAGTGGACAGAAAAGCAATATTTTGTGAGTTTGAGTTTGAAACACCCTTCAATTCATGCTCATACACCTTCAAGTTGTTGTAGAGATCATCAAACTCCAATTCATCCAATCCAGGTTGTCCCCGAATCATTGTAGCAACTATATGCCACACAGATGGTAGGCTTCTTAGAAACTTCAAGTTAGCATCTTCTTGGGACACTTTAGCATCATATAATTCAAGCATGCTAAGAATATGCTGAAACCTTTCGTATGCTGAATCTAGCTCTTCCCTAGATCCGATAGTAAATGTCTCGAATTGTTGTTTCAAAAGATTCTTTTTGTTGATCCCACGCCTTGATCGGTTCTTTAGTAAATAAAGAGTTTGTTACCTTGGAAGAATCCAAAATAACAAAGATTTGAGACTTTGTGAATATACCAAAGTGTATGCGGAAACTACACTTTGATACTCTAGAGAAATGTATGAATGAAACAGTAACGATCACTCACAAACAATAAACACTTAAATCACTGCTCCAATATTATAAATAATACGAGTACTCTCTAAGTACTGGGGTTACACAACCTTGAAGCTATTACAAATTCTCTCTAAGTATATCTCTTAAAGTTCTAACTATCACTACTCTAGGGATCTCCTTTTATAGAAATACAAGGAGCCCTTTACAAATATATCTGCCTATCTATTAGGAACAGTTACAATTCAAAACTAAATATTCCGAAATGCTCTCCATACCTTCTTATCTTCATATCATCAGCTTTGACCATTTAGCAGTACAAACTTCTTCAACTAGCAGTATTAAGTTTCCTTGGCAGTACTAACTTTGTGCTGGCAGTACTAACCTTGTGCTGGCAGTACTAACCCCTTTAGTACTGTTGGCAGTATTAAGTCATATGAAGATTTATTCCCAACACTTTTGCATCTTCTTTGATGCTTCGTTTCCTCCAAATCTTGCTTTTATGGCTAACCATAAAGTTCTTGCATCAACAGCATCATGAACACTGAGAAGATGTCTATCAGGTATAGCAGAAAGCAGTATATTAAGAGCTTTCTCATTGTTTCTTCTTGCGTTAGCAGCAAGTGAAGTTTTTGGTGCTGACGAGGATGCAGGATCAGTTGTGGCTTGGTCTCCATTGGTGATTATATCCGTATAGTATATGTCAGTGCTAGGCAATATACGTCGCATCTTCATGGACCATAGGGTCATATTATCACCTTCTTGAATCATAGGGATTCTTAGTGCAGTGACGGCGAGGTGGGAGGGCTAGGTCAGCTTCAGAATCTTTTATGAGTTTGAAAGATTCGGAATGATAAAAGTTCTCAAGTCAGAGTCTCTACACAAGCTCTGAATACCACTTGTAGGACTCGATAAATTCCTTAATGAAGCACTGAAATTACTATCAACTTGCGTATCTACTTGGCAGTAGCTTAAGAGTGAAGAAACAAATGCTTATTCAACGTTTGTATTATAACTCTTTGAATCTGCCTAAGATTGCAGATCCCTAATACAATACTAATCTCTAATATCACTAACTAATACTTCTTGCTATTGTTGATTTGTTGTTCACGTTCATGTATATTCTAATACCTTCCTAGAGATCCTTTTATAAACATAAGGATAACTCTAGTAGGTGTACAGTCCTTGTATGACATAAACACTAATCAATACTAATCATTAAAATAACTGTTACAAGATAATTACTAACATAACCGTTTAAATGATAATCCTTTAAGATTCCTTTATCCACGGCAGTACTTTGATCTTTAACTGCCAGTACGTTGACTTTCTACTTAGCAGTACTTTGACCTTTTGCTTAGTAGTACGTTGACCTTTTGACTTGTATTTCCCAACAAAACCAAAACTCGGTAGAATTTGTCGGACAAATTTCTCGAACAAGTCTTCGAAGCAAATTCGGTAAATTACAAATCGAAATTATCTAACAAATTTGTCTATTACAACTTTCGATAATAACTCTCATAACATAAAACTCAATAGAACCGAGAGTTTGTATATCTATTACAAATTTTATGCTAATTACCGAGCATGAGATATCTATTACAAATTTTATGCTAATTACCGAGAATGAAATAAAATCTTAGAACACACTTTTTGATAAAACCGAAAAAATGTGTGCACTATTACAATATTTTAATAATCACAAATTCGGTAATACTGTTTTTCGATATACCCGTTTTTTCAAATTCAAAACCGATTTTAACACAAAAAAAACAAACCAAAAATCATATAAACAACAAAAATGAAAGATTAATACCTCCTAAGCTTTAAACAAGATAAAACCTTGAGGAGTTAGGAAGATCAAAAACTCACTTTTGAAAGATTTATATAATTTTCGAACCGAAAAAGAAAAGAAAAAAAATGTAAATAAACCACACGACACAACTCGGTATCCCCTATGCTCTGATACCAAATGTCGGTACCGAAACTATATCATTTCACTTCCATACAAATAGGTATGAAACAATGATAAGAAACCATAAGAAAAGATATAAAAGAAAGAAAGAATTTTAGAGAGAGAAACTAGAGAGAGAAAGTAGGGAGGAAAAAGATGGTTGATTACCTTGTGAAAAATACAAATGAGACTAACTAACCAACTAACCAACACCCTCTCCAAGAGTGGAGAGGGGTATTTATAGTTTCTTACTACCCTAGGGTGACGCCTAGGTGTAGGGTTGTTGGGCCGGCTCGGGTTTTGGGTTTTAGCCCGCAACGTATATAATATTAGATTAAATCATGAGCCCGACTCCCTTTCTAGCCAATTACAACGATTAATAAATAAAGACCGCGTTTCCTTGTTCGACTTAATATTTTGAGGCTAACAAAAAGAAATTATAATTTATTTTCCGTTGCAATTCCGTTGCAAATTTATTTTGTATTCTGTTGCAAGTCCGTTGCAAATTTAATTAGCAACGGAATTGCAACGGAAGAGAAAAAAATCGAAAGCTAATTTGAAAAAAATTATTTTTTCGTTGCAAGTAATAAAAATTTGCAACATAAAAGCAACGAAAAAAATAAGCCTAAAAGAAATTATAATTTATTTTCTGTTGCAATTCTGATGCAAATATTCTTACGGAATAGTAACCGAAAGGCAAAAGTGAAATGCGAAATAAGTATTACAAGTCTGGGTAACTTGAAAAAAACATATTTGTAATGTGCGGGATTTACTTGAGTAAAAAAAAAAAAAAAAAAAAAAACAAAAAAAAAAAACAAAAAAAAAAAAAAAAAAAAAAAAACCCCCCCACAAAAAAAAAAAAACACAACCCCCCCCCCCCCCCCCAAAAACCCCCCCCAAAAAAAAAAACAATTTAAAAAAAAAAAAAAAATTTTTAAAAAAAAATTAAATCGGTTTGATGCCAAGTGAATGAACTTATTCGAGAAGTTTTGAATACTTTATATTTATAGAAAAGCATTAGGGTTTTCAACGGATGAGTCGAGATGTTATCGTTGTACATGAGATGTTCAACGGATGAGTCGAGATGTTATCGTTATACATTAGATGTTCAACGGAGGAGTCGAGATGTTATCATTGTACATAAAAAAATAAAACAACACATATGAGATGTTCAACAGAGTAGTCGAGATTGTCTTATCGTTTACATTAGATGTTCAAGGATGAGGCGAGATGATATTGTTTGTACATGCGATGTTCAACGGATGAGTCGAGATGTTATGTTGTACATGATATGTCAACGATGAGTCGAGATGCTATCGTTGTACATGAGATGTTCAACGGATGAGTCGAGATGTTATCGTTATACATTAGATGTTCAACGGATGAGTCGAGATGCTATCGTTGTACATGAGATGTTCAACGGAGGAGTCGAGATGTTATCGTTATACATTAGATGTTCAACGGATGAGTCGAGATGCTATCGTTGTACATGAGATGTTCAACGGATGAGTCGAGATGCTATCGTTATACATTAGATGTTCAACGGATGAGTCAAGATGCTATCGTTGTACATGAGATGTTCAACGGAGGAGTCGAGATGCTATCGTTATACATTAGATGTTCAACGGATGAGTCGAGATGCTATCGTTATACATTAGATGTTCAACGGATGAGTCGAGATGCTATCGTTGTACATGAGATGTTCAACGGATGAGTCGAGATGCTATCGTTATACATTAGATGGTCAACGGATGAGTCGAGATGCTATCGTTGTACATTAGATGTTCAACGAATGAGTCGAGATGTTATTGTTATACATTAGATGGTCAACGGATGAGTCGAGATGCTATCGTTGTACATGAGATGTTCAACGAAGGAGTCGAGATGCTATCGCTATACATTAGATGTTCAATAGATGAGTCAAGATGCTATCGTTGTACATGAGATGTTCAACGGAGGAGTCGAGATGCTATCGTTATACATTAGATGTTTAACGGATGAGTCGAGATGCTATCGTTGTACATGAGATGTTCAACGGATGAGTCGAGATGCTATTGTTATACAATAGATGTTCAACGGATGAGTCAAGATGCTATCGTTGTACATAAGATGTTCAACGGATGAGTCGAGATGCTTTCATTATACATTTGATGATATCTTTGCTCGAATACACCACCACATATTACTAAAAGCATAAAACATACCAAAGCGTTTGTGTCCCAATGTTATCCCTTGTTGTGTAAGAAGCTCCCCAACAAAATGATTGTGGGTTTAAGTGTTGACATGTGAGATGGATTTGTTGTAATTATATTGCGAGATAGTTAGTTGTTCCAAAAAAAAGTATAAAATGTACTAGGAGTAGAAACGAGTTGAGCTGCTCGTGAAAATCTCGAGATCAGATCGGTAGAAAGATCGAACGAGCTCGATCCTAAATTGGAGCTCATTTATTAAACGAGGCCGAACAAAGCTCGGCTAGGCTCGCGCGCCTAAACGAGCTCGAAAAATAAACGAGCTTGAATTAGTAAGTTTAAAGTGAATCACAAATGAGCCAAGCCCAAGCCGAGCTCGAGCTATGACAGACTCAGGCTTGGATCGTCTCGTTTCCACCCATAAAACTTACTTTCGGTTCGGGTCTTATTTATAAACGCACATGCTTATGAAATTTATAATTAACTTTTTACATTATATACTTTTTACAATATATTCACAATAAAGAAAAGAATGAGTTGAAGAGCGGGAAACAAAAATTGGGAGCGGGAACCGAAAATTAAGAGCGGGAGAAAGAGAGAGTAAAGGGGCATAAAGCAAATAAACCATGAATCTTATCCCAAATTGGATCTCACACTACCGCTCTCTCTCTTTTCTTCTAACTAGGGGTATAATCCAATTCCTTTGTTGCTCGAATTTATGTCATATCGTATGTTTAATATAATCGTAGATCTATTTATTATTTATTTTTATTGTTAATTTATGCCCAATCTCTTAAAATTGTAGCTCAACATGTACGTGGTTGTGGGTTGTGTGTCATTAGTCACTTTGCAGCAGGGCATAGTGTTTCATTGTTCAATTGTGTTCATCTTGTCTTATTTTTTGATTATGTTGCTATGTATTGTTTGTTTCTTTCTGAAAGAACAAGTCTTGATATGTGTATTAATATAGTTTCGAAGTTGTTTACTATAGTTCTTTTGTTTTGGAGCAGGTTTTCTTCTTATCACTATTTGATTCATTGTTTATTCAGTATTATGTAGCTTTACGGATTTAGCTCAGTCGATATGTTATTATTGTTGTGGTTGTTAGGTTTACTGATTTTTTGGATTCGAATATGTAGTGGTAACTAAACAAAATATTCATATAAATAGTTTCGTGAATAGTCAAATTGATATGTTTTTGGCTAAGGGCAACGTAGTTGTTTGGTTGTATGATTGTTAGGACTGCTTGCCTGATGATAAAGAGGTGAAACTGCAATATAATCAAAATTAGATGAGCATTTTGAATATGCAACTCTCAAGAATGCTCATTTCACCTTCAAATAAGCAGACCTATTAGCTTTTAATAGATATCAATAAGCAGATAAGCACTTGTAATGACAATTCCAGACGACGTTATGCGAAGCAAAAAGGCCATTTCTCATGTACCTCCATATGTTTTTAATTTTATTTTATTATTACTCTTGTTCTAGAAGCTGGATATACCTAGTCAAAGCAACTCTTATGTATCTTCTGCTGCTTTTGGCATAGCAGGTGCCAGGTGGTTCTGACGGCATCATATCAACTGCCCGAGATGACTGGGCCCCTTTGCCCGACTCACCCGTTAGAAGTGTCAATCAAAAGAAAGGGTCAACGAAAAGTTGATACACTGGATACGTTTCAGAAGTCTCAAGAAGATTGGATCCGTCAGTATATGGAGCAACAAGAAGAGGTGCCCAATCACATAATTTATTTTCTTATAGAACCAAACCTGATAATACCAGTTAAATTACCATGCACACTTTAATACTATTCACCTATTATTTAGTAGTCACTTGAGCATGTACTAATATCTTTTTGTACATGTCGAACTTTAATTAAATACACAAACTAATGAATTTGTGCTCTGTATCATTTTGTAGGATGAATATGAATCATGGGAAGATACTACAGATGCAGATGATAAGGTACTGTTGATGGTATATGCCTATCTCTGTTATAAGTCAGTATACTTGTGCTTTATAAGTTCATTTCAAGTTTTTGTGTTTCACTGACACGCTGGAGGGGAATTCTTGCAGCAAGTAGAGGAAAAATTTGTTGTCGAGTTAACATATCATAAAGGTTGACCTCATTCATCAATACCAGCAACCACACCTTCTTCGCTGTGGGGTACTCATTTCTTATCACCCGCACTTGGTGACTATCACCAACTCAATTTATATCTCATCTAGTTGTTCCGACTGCTAGGATTTTTGATTTAGATTCTAGTACAAGTATATTTTCTTCCAAATGTAATATTTTTCTACCATGTGTTTTAAGAATAAGACCATATAAAATTTGATTCATCTATCAACTTTACATGGTTTATCTTAAGGTTATTTAGTATTTTGCTAGCTATAGAGGCACATTACTTTTTTATATAGAGGATGACGCATCCATTCATCCTCCATTAAAGAAGGGAAAATAGAAATTAGTCAAACAATAAATGTTTCTAAGATCCCATATAAATCTAATTCATATTGGAATGTTGGTAACTTATTTTGATTTTGTCATTTGGGTCTGCTCTTGTTTGTGTATGCTCTTGTTTAGTATTCACGAATGTTATGATATAAAGTCTACAGCAGGGATCTGGTTGAGGTCTTGTTTGGGTCTGCTCTTTTAATGGGTAACTGATCAGGTTGCTGTAGTTTAATGGGTGTGACCGTGATCAGGTTGCTTAGGTGTTTGGTTTGCTTGTAGTTTTCTGTTGTGCATTTATAATGTGGTATAGGTGTATTTGAGGCTTGAAAGTTTATATTAATAAGTGTCTTTGAGGCTTGAAAAATTATATCTTGTGTTCATTTCCGCGTTAGTCAACAACTCATAATCTTAATGTATCTTCTTGATCCGACATGTAATGTGCGTATGGTATCTGTTTCATAAACTGTATATTTTGAGTGCTTTTCTATTCATAGCAATGGTTTATTTTTTAATCATGGTAATCTTGAAGTTTTTTTTGTTTATTACTAATCCAATGTATTAGGACCTTCAACTTGGACTTTAATTCCAATGGTGAACTACATTAATGCTGCATTTCGTGTATCTTGTGGAAGTAACGCGGAGCAAGAAATATCGTACAATTGCTTGTGTTCTTCATTACTCAATTAGTTGATCTAAAACTAAAAAATGCAGGTCATGTGCTAATGCTTATTTTGTTGATACAGAAGCTGCTTTTGAATATATCTTTCAGACTGCTCTTAACATAGTGTGATTCTAAACTTTTCTTGGCTGCTCTTGACATAGTGTGTTGCTAATTTTTCGGATCATGGAAGTATGAGTGAGTTGAACCCATAATTCTGGGTCAAGTTATATTTGTCCTACTAATAATTTTGTTTTGTTGAGAATGACTGTAACTTTGTTAATGTTTTAACTGAATATTGGATTTGGTATCTATATTGTAGTTACGTTATCATTTTGTAAATAAATCGTGTATTGATCCTTATATTGTGTATATGGACATGTAAAAGCAGTTTCATTTGTTTTTTGATTTGTATGCTATGTGCAGACATTCAAGAATATTGATGTACCTGCATTTAGAGCATAAATAATTTACCAATGACATTTGTTGCAAAATTTGCAACCTATATAAATCGTTGTTGCAAAATATTGCGGTTGCAAAATTTAACATTGCAAAACCCGTAGCAAAATATAACCGTTGCAAATATGTTGATGCAAAAAATATTCGTTGCAAAATTATGGGAAAATGTCTTCGTTGGAAAAATAGTATGTATTTCCAACGAATTATCTTTTGTTGCAAAACTTATGCCGGTTGCAAATTAAATTTGCATGGAGCCTTTTTGCAATAGTCGGATTTCGTTGCATTTCCGTTGCAAAATTGCTTTAGCAAGGATTTGCATGGTATTTGATTGTGGTTGCATTAGCTGTTTTTTTGTTGTGGTGTCAACCTTTATACACAAAATAAAAATGGGGGTCCAAAGGACGGTGTCTTAAAATCCTGGGAGAATCAAAGAGTCTAGAGACAAACGTCGTAAAAAATCACGAGAAAGCAATGTCCTTACGAAAGGACAAAGGTATATAAAGATGAAAACGGCTAAATATCAACTAGCAAACAATCGAGAATATTCAATCTTAAGCAATGAAGTTTTTGAAATGACTAGGGAAAATACTATTTACGACTTAGTCATAACCCTGACAAGACGCACATTAAAAGCGCAGCAGACCTAAGGCAAAAAAAACCTTAACTACTCTCACATTACAATTATTCTCAGTATAAATTCTCATATTGAGAGGACTAGACGTACATTAAATACATAACTGTCTAGAAGCTACTTGGGGCCTAGAAAACGTCTCCACAAAGATTTTTAAAACGCATCTCATTTTCAAGAAAGAGTCCTTCACCATATCTTCTCAAGCAATCGATATACTAATACAGTTGGGACTGATATCCGTATGGGAGTTGCAGACCGACTGCTAAAAACTCATACACCTAATAGGCCTAAAACAAGCCAAACAGAGGCTAGGCCGTGTAATCCGCTTGGAACCTTGTTCTCAGGCCCATACATAAGCAAGCATGGTCCGATAAGGCTATTTAGACAACGACTAGACTGTGATCTCATCCCCAAAGTCGTTGCAATAGGTAAACACGTGTCACTACCTCATTTGCCTAAGAGGTAGTGCTATGAACATTACGTCAGTACGTACACCCGTTCATAGAGCAGTCCATGAATGTGGCAGAGCCAAGGATGACACGCTACGTGTCATGCTTGTCTCCTCCCTTAAATGTCCACCACATGGATCATCCGCAACAAAGATCGCATTCGGGGTGTGCACAAAAGCGTAAATGCATCCGTATAAATAAAAGTAAATATCCTTGAAATAGACCAAGCCACAACTGTGTCATCCTTGACACAAAACACACACTAATCGACTCGTACAACGGGTGACTATTTCCTTTTTTTATCATATATGTAGCGTACTCAAAATGGCTAAATTAAACTTTTAAGGGAATAAAGCTAAAGCATACTCAAAGAGTTCAAAGATTCATTTGAATAGTTCAATTTAAAGTAAAGCTTTTAATTTGATGGGATAAAATTGATGGGACCGGTCTCTTTACTTCTTTAGTCATATAGAAACATAAATTAATGGGATAAAATCAATGTTTTAAAAATCGGGTTTTGAATCGACCCGGTCGAGTCACCGGGTTACCGGTTCAACCGGTTGGACCGCCGGGTCAACCCGGTTTTCCAAAATAAATAAATATATATATTTTTTCAATAATTAGAAAAAAAATATGTATATAAATCGTGAAATATTCCATATATTAAGCCTAAAGACTATTTATTAACAAATATAACATGTAAAATTAAAATTACGTCGCAAATATATACAATTAACATGTTTTATTAATAAAAAAAACGAAAAAAACGAAACCCGGCCGGGTCTCATGACCCGGGTTGACCCGGGTCACTTCAAACCCGGCGGGTCAAACCGGGTTTCGAAAATATGAAACCCGGTTTAATTTGACCCGTTTTTTCGGCCGGAACCGGTTCAACCGGTTGACCCGGCCGGGTCGAACCGGGTTTCAAAACACTGGTTATAACTAACTGGCCTTACTCATACATGAAGATAAAAAGACTGCTTTCAAAAAAACCTTCGGCCTTATAAAGAGTGAAGATCGAACCTTCACATTTGTCTTTACAGGGAGGGATTTTCCAACTAATCCAACCTTGCTTTAAGGTAGTCTAAGATCAAGTTTGACATATTCTAAATTTGACTTTTTTATATTCGAGGAAACAATTTTCCCTATTCACAACTTTGAAATTGTTTATTTCCCATAAAGTAAAACGCATATGTTGAGAAATACAAAAGAAAGAGAGAACCGCAAAGTGTAACCTGCACGAAATGCATCACTAACATAAATGACCGTATCGAGTACACTTAAAAACATATACAATTCAACACACAAACACATACACTTGCAGAGCTCTGGAGAATCTTGAGTACATTAATCAAATAAACCATTTAGTTAATCGAAATACGAAGATAATACTTTACATATGATATACATACTTTTTTATGAGTATGTTTTATTGCTTTTGTACTTATGCGATATGAAAAAAGTTATCTTACGGTAATAGTTCTGCATGCCAGTGACCTAAAACAAATCCATTATTAGAGCTTACATTTTCAGTTTACTCGTTAAGATGTACATAAGCTCGAACTATCGCACAATTAATATCAAGTTAAATGATTATCGACCGATGACCTAGAGCAAATGATTATTACAACGATAAATCTAATTCAATCTATGTAGATTTGATGATATTGTTAAAAACGCGAGTGGGTTTCGGGGTGTGAAATGGTTGCTTTGAAGCTGAGTTTCTTAAATTCAAACCGCAAACAAAATTTCGCTTCATTTACGAATAAACAATTTTTTTTATGGTTAGTATCAATTCAATATTTACTACATATGTTATAGAATCAAACTGTCAAATTTACCAAAACAAGTTTTTTCAACTTGACCTCAGTAAGAGGTACAGGTCAAACCTCGCCCACCCGAGTACCTAAGAGGAGAAACTCTCTCCATGTGGACCGGTATTACAATATAGCAAATTTTTTATATGTGGCAATATTGCATTTGAAGGAACAAATTAGCCGTAAGTAACAAATCATGAAAACAAAATTTTTTCATTAGCTAACGTTATAAAGTGTATATGTTATTGCAGATCATTCTCGACAAACCGTAATTTGTTTCTAAGCAACAAAAGCAGTATGGCTATGTCGTTTATAGAAACGTTCCCTTGGCTTTTAGCTTAATTGGTGCTGTATTGCGTGTTACTTTGTGGAAAGTCTCGTATTCAACCTCAAGCAACGACAATCCTCAATATATCGCAACGACCTCCTGCACCACAATATGGAGCGCAGCCTCCTCAAGCACAACCCTTTCCTAAATAATAAACGAAGTTTATAAAATTTGCGAGTGTTGTTATGGTTTCATTATTGTTTACCCTGTAACTCTTTGTTTGAATTGGTCTTTTGTTGGTAAGTGTTTATATTTGTTTTTAACTTATGGGACTTGTAAACATTTTGTATTTGACGTTAAAAGTTTGGTTCTCCCAACCTCCTCTAAGGGTGTATAGATTGGTATCTATGGTTTTTCAATATTTCGATTAAACGAAGTGACTTGAATAAGATACTTTCCAATTATCGTAATATAATAAACGACTGATATAGAGAATTTGTAATATACAATTGACATATCGACAAGACAAGGCTTACAGTTCTTGATAATGGTCCAGGCGTCCATAACAATGTGTACGTGTCGTCTAGTCGATACTTACAAATTTTGCAACTTGGGAATAAGACGTACCCAAGTGGTTTAGACCAAAAAGAATGAACTAGCATAACAGTAGCCACAATAACTCAAAAAAGGAACTGCCCCAAGATGAGTACTCGAGATAGAGCTGAAATGTGTTTCATGTTTGGTTTTGCCCAGTGGAAGTCAACTTGCTGAATGCTGAATAAACTGATGTTTTATCAAACAACGATACATATTTTCTTTATGTTGTCCCAAACATGTAGTACCAGCAACAGAAAAATAAATAAATGTATTAACGCATTTCATTTACCACAGTAACAGCAACAGATCTATATGGTTACGATAAACCCATCACGTAAGCTCGTCTCAGGGGAAAAGTACCTAGTTGTCTCGGGTGTTCTAATCCTTTGGAGAAAATAAATCCCGTTGTAACCAGAGAGGTTCATCTGCGATGACTCCAGAATATTTAAAAAGTAGTCGTCGTGGGACTATTCAACTCGTAATGACGAATTGAAAACCCAGTTAAATTAAAAAAAACAAATTTGTACAACCAAAGTCACATCTTATTTATGAGCAACAAATATGGGCCAAAAGCCTCAAAACAACCAGTCACGTCTTAATAAACAACTATACAAGTAGTAAATTGGGTTACAACGTTCCACAAGTTTATTAATTTTTAGCAGAAGTGCCGTGTAACCAACCATGAATTGTTGTTAGATAATATAAATTGGGGAAATTTCAACATCAGGGCCGTCTTTGAGGGTGTGGCGGGATGATCGATAATTAATTCAGCGACAAGTTGGGCCTCAAAATTTTTAAGGGGCCCAAATTGTGCCGTAACAATCATATGCATGTGGTGCATGGTATTTAGTTCGAATAAAACAATGTTTTAAGATGATCAAAATATCTTATTAGTAATAATGGTTTAAACGTTTAGATAACTAATTTTGCATTATTATCTTTATAAACTAGTAACACTTTATATATAAATATCTTTTCGAAAAGGACCTCATTAGTTAAATTCAGGCATATGGCCCTCAATAATTTCAGAAAATTTAGAGACGTCCCAAGAATATAGATACAATCGCGAACAAAGTTACAGACGAACCTAAAATTTTTAATGAAAAAAGAAAGCCGCTAAATTACAATCATGTTAGCCTATTGGACTTGGCTCCGCAAACGACATACTAAAATTTCGACGATGGGTAAAAGGTTGTGGCAATGGAAACTTGTAGATCCAAATAAATCTAATCACTGCCCAAGTAGACATTGGCAAAAGTTCAATGTAAATCTAAATTTTATCGTATATTCAATCATAGCCACCTATTTTTTTATTAAATTAAAAGAACTCACTTTTTATTTTTTGTTAAATTAAATATCTCACAAACGTTAATCGTTACGCAAAACGAAGCATACCATCGCGATGAGAATTAAATCATCTTTCTATAAAGAGGCACTTCTATATACTTTCGACGAAAAAAAAAATTTTGATTTTTTTTTCAAATTACGTCTGAAAAAAATCACATGTGATTTGTATCTCAAATCACATGTGATTTCATAAAATCACATGTGATTTCATAAAATCACATGTGATTTCATAAAATCACATGTGATTTGAGATACAAATCACATGTGATTTTTTCAGACGTAACTTGAAAAAAAATCGAAAAAAAATTCGTCGAAAGTATATAGAAGTGCCCCTCTATAGAAAGATGATTTAATTCTCATCGCGATGGTGTATTTTTTATCGGTTGACGATTTACCGTTTGCAAGATATTTAATTTTTTTTAAAAAGGTGAAAAATGGGTTTATTTAATTTAATTAAAAAAAATAGGTGAATGTGATTGGTTTATTTGATCCATGATAAATCTTGGGTCTACATTGATCTCAGCTCAATTTTAGGAATCATATGAGAAAAATAATAAAATGAGAAGATCTAGATGTATCTATAAAAATAGATAAGTCTTTTTAAAATTTTCTTTCGTATTTAAAATGTTTGACTGGAAATCTTTTTTATTTTTCTGATTTTACTTTTTCTTCGTCCTTACCTGTTAGTTAGATATCTTTATAAACCGGGACTAGCCAACTAGGGTTCATAGATTAAGGGGCTCCATTAGATCTATTGATATGGTATTATCAGTTATAACTACGCAAATGCGCAAGGCATGGGTGCATTAGCCATTGGTGTGTGCCATTGGTTTTTTGGGACGAATGACATACCAGTGGCTAGCCATACTGCTCCGTCTCGCTGGTGTCATTCGTCTCTAGCCATTGCACACACCCAGTGGAGGAGATAGGGAGGGGGCCGGGAGGCAAGTGCCCCTATAGCGAAAAAAATTGTAGTGTAAATTTTCTAAATATATGACTTTTTTTTGTAATTTGCCCCCCATAAGAACAAATTTGTAGTGTAAATTCTAAAAGTTATCGAAATGTGCCCCCTCGAGTAAATTTCTGGCTTCGCCCCTGCACACACCGGTGGTATTAGGTTTTTTTATTGTTCTTTATTAGTGATTAGGGTATTTGACGGGGTGTTTTGTAAGACTTACATGCACCCATAAAAATTATTGGTTTTATTGCTACGGATAATGTTTTAATTATTGGTGTGTTATTAAAAGGTGTTCATGTGACGTTAAGGTGACACATCAATAAATGTTATTGGGAGCTTACCGCACCTAGCTCTCTTAAAGTGTGTTGACAACTAAACTTTGGTTTAGTCGATCGTAATGATCTCCTTTTCAATATATCTCTGTCGCATCAAATGCTCTCTTATGTTGGACCATTCATTAACCTTGCGTCTATGTTAAGTTGTTAACAAAACTTGCATTTTACCAGGAGCCATAGTGCAGTCCTGATTATCTGATGTTCTTATACATTTTATGGAAAGTATAAGGAGATGGAATCCAATATAAAATTCTCGTATACATTTTATGCATTTGTGAACTTGACGAAAAAAAATTGTCGTACTTGTGCCTCTGACTAACTGTGCCGTGTGTGATACTTATTCATCATATATTCGCTATAAGCTATGCATGTTGATATCGGTACATCCATATCACAAATGTCCCGACTTAAAAGGAAACATTTAATCATGGATAAAACAACTTCAAAGCTTTGTAAATTTGGGACTGGTAATTTTGGATATGTAACAATACTAGTTGAAATCAAGGCTGATAAGGAATTAAAAGAGAAAGTGGAATTGTGCTACAAAAGTAAAGAATAAAAAACTCTATGCTCTAATTTTGTTAAGGTGGAATACAGTTGGAAACCTCCCATGTGCAGTAAATGTAAAGTGTTTGGGCATACTGACAGTACATGTGGTATGAGGACTGAAGGAATTAATGTGAATGGTAGCAAAGAAGGGCAGACTGAGAAGAATGAAAGAGGTGGTTTTAGAAGGGAAATATTTGGATATAAAGCTAACTTTGTAGGCATTGGGGGAGGCAATAAGGTAGCTCAAGATGCTAAAGCTAAAGCCACAAGACAAGAGTCTAGGCCTATTACTAAGAAAACCAATGATACTAACATTACCCAAACACCCCTTAATACCAGCAAAGGTAGTACTCAGGGGCAAAATGCAGACATAAGTAAAAATAGGCCAGCTAACACAAGCCCATGGAGAATTAATAAAGAAACTGTGGAAGAATTGAGAAGAAGTGCAAACAAATTTGTAGTGCTTGAAAATTTTGAAGAAAGTAATGACCTTGAGGTAATAATGCAGAATGGAAGAGAAATTGTGAAAAAGTATGTTCTTAATCAAAGACAACCTACAATTGATGAATCTAAAGATTGGACATCTGAGATGTTTGGGTACTTTAAGGAACAATGAGCATCTAAATGGATGACTGACTGTTTGGAGGAAGAGGATGTCTTTGATGAATTGACTAGTATAGCAAAGAATATGTCTGAGAATGAAGTACATGGAATGTCCAATGATCTGCTGAATAAGGGATCAGCCAATGCTAAATTCTAATTAATGACATGAATGTTGATTTCAGGATTGCAGCATGGAATGTAAGAGGCTTATGTAATAGAGATATGCATAAACAAGTTAAGAAGTTTATTTGTGATGAAGGCCTCAGTATTTGTGTAGTTTTAGAAACACATGTTAAAGACAAGAATATCAAAAAAGTTTGTGAGTTTGTATATGGTAGATGGAATTGGGTTACCAATATTGATAAGTGTGATAAAGGGTGTAGAATTGGTGTAGGCTGAAATGAAGAAGACGTTAATTTGATGGTGATCCATTCTAGCAAACAATCTGTTCAAACTCAGGAAAAGAGAGAAGAAATCTATGGAGAGATTTTGGTCAAATATAAGAGTATCATTGATGATAAACCTTGGGCTCTTATAGGAGATTGGAATGTGAGTCTTCACTTAGAAGATCACTCAGAAGGAGGATCAAGTATGACTCAAGATATGATGGAATTTTAGGAATGCCTGGAGAAAATTAAAGTTAAAGACCTCAACTGCTCTGGTATACATTTTACATGGGTGTAGAGTAGACAAGACCCAAGTATTGGTATTTTGAAGAAAATTGATAGAGTCTAGGCAATATTGAATTCATGAGCAAGTTCATCAACTCCCATGTTGTATTTCTCCCTCACCTTACTTCTGATCATAGCCCAGCTGTCCTTTATTTACCTAAAATGGTGAGGAATAAGAAGAAGGCATTTAGATTCTCCAATTTTGTTGTTGATAAACATGAGTTCCTTAATGTTGTACAGGAGAAATGGAGCATTGATATTGAGGGTTTTCATATGTTTAAGCTTGTTAGGAAGTTGAAGGACTTAAAAGTGCATTTGAAGAGACTCAGGTAGAAATATGGTAACATTTATAAGAATGTTGTCAAAGGAAAGGAGAAACTACAAGAAATTCAAGGAAGGATTGATATAGAGCCTCACAACTCAGCTTTAAAACAGATGGAAGCTAAAATTCTTAGAGAATACAATATTGCTAGACAAGATGAAGAAAAGATGTTGTTTCAAAGAGCAAAAATTAAGTGGCTCAGTGATGGTGATAAGAACAGTAAGTATTTTCACACTGTCCTTAAAGGGAGAGCACATGAGAGCAGAATTGAAGTGGTTAAGAATGAGAATGGGGATAAGTTTAAAGGCATTCATGTGGCTGATCAATTTGTCCAACATTTTCATAATTTCCTTGGCAAGGATTACCCTGTGTAGAGCATTAATATGGACAATCTGAAGTCCAAGACTGTTTGTGACAAGGATGCAGAGGACATGATTAGAAGGATAAGTGATAAGGAAATCAAGGAAGCACTCTATGATATCTGTGATAACAAAGCTCCAGGGCCTGATGGCTATACAACTAAATTTTATAAGAAGGCATGGGATATGGTTGGAAGAGATGTATGTGAGGCAATAAAAGAGTTTTTCAAAAATGGGAAAATGTTAGGAGAGG
>BQNB010084098.1:0-15247 GCA_026074375.1 Tanacetum coccineum
AATACATGCCTAATGCATAAATCACTTGTACAATTGTATTATGCATTTTCTCTCTCTAATTTTCCACCAATCATTTTTTCAAATTCACCAATCAAATCATTAGGCATAGAAGTAGGCTTCACAATTAGGCATAAAAATCATTTTTCTAAAATAATACATAAAAAATAGGATAAAAACATTTGTGGTACCTATCTCATCACATCACGCACTTTGATTATAGATATTTAATCGGTCACAATCAATAAAAACCGACAAAGCTTTTAGTATTCGATTCCGGTTTTCAAAGTTCCCATCACTCTTTGTCCTTAAACCACCGTGACACTTTTTCTATCACTAGTCTATATTCCTAATCCGAGAAAAGTTAGCTTTTTTCTTCGATAAAGTCATAAAGCTAGTGATTATGTGTCTCATCAAGCAAGAATTATTGTATATATCTACTTGAATATTGCACCACAAGTCCACAAGAGCAATATTGTTTAGTATACTGTATTTCGGATATATATTGATATGTCAGAAGCTAATTCCACCGACCGCTACCACCACCACCGTCATGCCACCATCAACCACCATGCACCACCACCGAAACACAACACAAAGCTACTATCCATGTTCCTTAAATCCATAGTCATGTTCCTTATTCTCTCCTTTTCCCTAATCTTCATCGGCCTAGCCGCCATCCTCCTCCTCCTCGCCGCCACCTTCCTCCACCGCCGCCGTCACACCACCGCCACCCCGCCGCCACTCCACCACCTACCATCTCTCATTACTATGCCAGAACGATATTCTCATGGACTGTTCGATTTGTTTGGAGGGTTCAAAGAGCGTGACATTGTGCCGTGCTATTGCAATATGTGATCACTTTTTTCATGCAAAGGTATTTTGTGTAGACGGTGGCTAGTGAAAGTACCCTGTTGTCCGATTGCAGAAGGGTGGTCTGGTTTGGAAGTTGATCGGATGTGTGGTGATGATGATGAGTGTAGGTTCTTGTGGGCGATTGGATGGGGGTAGGGCAGGTAGATTTGGGCTGGTAAATGGTAGAAAAATCAAAAGGTCAAAATCTTATTTGTGTTTACTTTGGTATTATTGTATTATCTCTTTTAATTCAAAGATCAAGATGTTTTTTTTTTTAAGTGGGTTCGAATCTTGATATGTTTAGTGTGGTAGAATTAGTTTTGGTGTTTTATTTTGTAAGGTAACCGGTCCCGGGGCGAAACCTACATATTTCCCTGCCATGTCGGTTATCTTTTTTCGGTGGCTTACAAGTGACATTTTAATCTCAATAAGACGATGTACTCTATTTTTTAAATTAACAATAAAATTAAAATTTATTAATATTAAAAATAATTACATTCTTATTTAAATACATTTAAAAAATATTACAATAAAAATTAGAAACTTTAACTAAACTTCATTATTACGTTGCTGGTTAAATAAAGTGTTATATGTCATGTTTGCATAGTAGCGATAATAAGAATAGAGGAGAAAAGCTAGAGAGTATTTTTATCATTTTTAAAATTTTTATTTCAAAAGGGAAAATAGAAATGAGAGGGATAAGTGAATTATAACAAATATAAAGTCTTGTATAAATACCCTCTTAGATGGGTATTTGTATTTATTTCTTATCCTATTTTATTTTTCTAACTTTAGTCAAACTTTAGTCAACATTACTTAACTTTGACCAAGATAAATATTATTACATTATAATTACTGATAAAAATATAAAACTAATCAAAACTATACAAAGACCAATTCATATAATAAACACTTTTCTTGAACCTAACAATCTCCCTCTAAGGGTTGATTATTACAGACGCTTCATCGTGGGTAGAATTGGTCTTCCATTCACAAAAGATTCTTTATTCTTTATTTGCTTTAAATTTTCTAAAATATCTTTTCGCCATGTTTCTCCCCCCTTCAGGAGGTTTAACATTTCTATGATGTTCATCTTGATATGCGAAAAGTTATTGTTTTTCAAACTTGGCTTTCAAAATTTCCCATATTTCTGGATAGCTACTTGATCTTGAGGCTTTGACTTCATATTCAGATGCAATTGATGTTGAAGATCAGCAGATGATTTTTCAGCAGTTGACGTGCTTATTGTGAGATAAAGATTGAGAGTTGCATTCTGCATGTGCTTTCGAAACAGTTCTTTAATCATTTTTGGTCCATGAGTTGCAAATTCGTTGGCGATCATCTCTTATGCATTGATAGGATCAACTTCACGATCTTTGTTAACTGCAAGATTAACCAGACGTGGCATCTCTTGTGTGATCATTTCTTTGGGTTTTGCAAATGTTGTGCCATGTACAACCTTATTGCAATGATTAAGAACTTCGCGAATCTTGCTCATAAAGAAATTATGAGTAACAAATTTGTTTTTGATATGAGAACGAATTAGACCGTGTCATCTGCACATTCCAGCAATACTTCATAGTAGAGTCTTTGTCTTGTGTGAGAAAGATCTTTTCTTGCGTTTTGTTGTGGATGAATCTTTAGATGTGGTGGCAGTTGTTGGTGATACAGTAGCTGTCAATTCCTCAGAAACTGTTTTATCAGAAGATGAAACATTCCTAGGGGATCTAGTTGGTGAGGGAATTGGTGTCTGCTTCTGCTCTTTTCTAATCTCCATATTACCCTTCACATCATCAAAAATATCTTTCTTAACAACCTTATCCGTTTCCTCAACATTATCATTGTTCTTTTCTTTTTCAATCTCTCCATCTTTCTTTTCTTTTTCAATCTCTATATCATCTTTCTTTTCTTTTTCAATCTTTATATCGTCTTTCTTCTCTTTCTCAATCTCTACATCATCATCATCAACCTTTTCTGGATTTTCCTTATGACTCCTAGGCTCTAACCTAGTACCGGAATCATCAACATCATCATTAAGAACTGAATCAGCAAAACTCACTTGCATACGATTCTTCATCTTCCTCACCTTCAACCATCTTTTCAATCTCATCTTCTACCAACTTTTCTTGTACTTTAGCTATATTTTCTTGTGCTTCAGCTGCTAAAGCAGTTTTGTGTAAAGTAAGACTTAAAAGAGTGGCCTCAGCAATTTCATCTCTCTCTTTATCATCGCTGGGAGGTGGAATTGGAGTTGTACACGGTTTCTTACTTTTGATGGTTATTTTGTGTGATTGCCTTGGTGAACTTGATTCTCCAGCACTTTACTTCCTCTTTTTCCCTTGAGGACTAGCAGTAAGGGTAGGTGTCCTATGAGCTCTAGGTGTAGACCTATGCATTCCTTGGGTAGAACCAACCGGTTTCGGTTGATTTATTAGAACATCTACATTCATAAACACCGTCTCATACTCCTTAAACTCATCAGTTGCACGGATCTCCTCAGTTAGAAACGCATCCGAAATCATCATCCCTCGTATACGCACATCCCCAGTAGTGTACACACTAACCAATGGAATATCATCCTTGATAGAATGATAATCCTCTTCAATCCTTTGAGGAATCTCCGGGAATTTCTTCATCAAATCAGCAAGTATAAGCTTGATGAATCGAGGATACTGGATGGCTTCTTTCTTTTGTCTCACATTGTTCATGATATCCCACCATAGAAGAGCAGCATAATCAACATTTGTTTGGTTGATCACGGCATGAAACAGTTGAAGAATATTTTTCTTTGTCTGATCATGTCCAGATATTCTTGTGGTTAAGCAGCGGTTGAACACCTTGAACATTGTTTGTCATGGTTGAGCTAGATTCTTTGTGTAGAAGGCGCTTACTTTATCAACCACACCTTGATAGCCAACCCTGTTCATGAAAGCTTCAATAGTTTCAATGTGGACTGGTGCGACAAATAGATTTTCAGGAGTTTCCACAGGCAAATGAAGAATGTCTTAGAACATAGACACTGTGTAGATAAACTCTTGAGTATTCAGCATAAACTTGATCGTGTCTTCAGGACCAGGTACTTTGCTAACCGTCCTTTAGAATTGTTGTAAGTACACAACTGGGACACTAGCAGTAGTAGTTAAAGCATAACTAAGTGGATGATCAAGTAGAATCTGCCCAACGATCTTGCATTTAGGAGAGCATGGAATACTCTGCAGCACTGCGTAATTGTTGCATCTCTCAATCGTATAAAATCTTGAAACAAGTTGAGCAGCTAAAATTACTTGTTGAGCTATGTGGAATACTATATGATGACATAAAGTGATTAGTGAAATGAGATAAAGTTTATGTAATACACATTTATATAACATTTTTGTCTCTTTCCACTCTGTCTTTTTTTATATGCTCTGACAATTCTTTTTGAGTATATTCTGATCATTTTTTTTCTCGTGTGTCAATTCTTGCTTTTTCGGGTACATGCCATATGCTTTATTCGTCTTTTTTCCTTTAATCTCATTTTGTATGTTCTAGCATTTCTTTTTTGAGCATACTTTGATTTACTTTTTTGCGTATGGATTTTATCTCTCTTTCTATTTTAAATTTCCTCACCAAAAAGCATTTGGGAAATGATACTCTTTCAAGAACAATAAAAATATACTCTGATTTTGTAAATACCAATTTGGAAAAAAACACAAGTTTGTGACAACCATTTTAATAAATCCAAGAGTATAAATTTATATTCTTAAAAACATTTTAGTGAAAGAATACCACTTTCTGACACAATGATACGTCTTTTTTTATTTAGAAATTGAGATAAGTTTTCCAAAACACAAGTTTTTCAAAGATGTCTGAAAACAATGATTATACAACCAATCTAATGAAACATAAATTGAATGGTCACTAAGCCACTCACTTCTCATTCTATTCATTGCAGAAGACAGCCGAAATCGAACATGACTTAGACCATTTACCCAATTTTGTACAATAGATAGTCAAAAATCACTTTTTGAATGATTTTTGAATCAATCTTTCTCAAAACTCTAAACTTTTCTTTTTGATGAATCATGAAAAACTTTATGATCACAGAAAGTTGAAGCTCCATTTGTATTTCCACTTCATGTTTCCTTTTCATGTTTTTTAAATCATTGATCACTTGACTGAAATTTTGTTAAACAAAACATAATCTTATATACGATATTTAGATGGTCAGTAGATTGCTTAATTCTCATCCTGTTAAATTCAGGAAACGGTCGAAACCGGACACAATCTTCACCATTTGATCCATTTATCAATATAAAATATGATTTTGTAACAAAATTTATCATTTATTTTTGTAAGATGCCATTTTGTTTAACAATTAAGCCCATTTGAGTATTCGTTAAAAAGTTTTGGCCCATTAGCAACCTTATACGAAACCCAATCTTAAAAGCCCATTATTTCTTATGAAACCCATTAATTAAGCCCAAAGTATCATTTACGAAACCCATTTGGCCCAATACTGTTCATGAACCCTTTTGATAAGCTTTTACGAAACCGAAACTTAAAATAATTACTTTCGTATACATATTTACCAATTGAAAATGATATCCTAAATGTTTTTGACTTGTCTTTCAGCTTATTTATCATCTTATTAACAGTTTAAGCTTAAGCTTATGTCCAAAAACAATTTTTTAAAGTTACAAAACCTATCATCGTTACGAAACCTCATGATTTAAAACCACAAATGATATTGTCCAGTGATCAATCAATCCCAATCATGTCACAAGGCATATATTAACATTCTGCCTCAATCAATTTCACTATTTAATCACTTTGCATATTTACGAAACCCTAGATCTAAACGAAATCTATTTCAATCGATTAGTATCAACAATTAATCACACATAATACAAATAGGACACATTATCTTACGTTTTGCATTAACATATAACCAATAAAACGATTTGGATCGCGTTTCTTTGTTATGAAAGCTCAGAGTAATTAGAGAATACACGAAACCTTTTTATCAATTTACGAAAGTTATAAGGTTGCGTATGAAAATTGTTTCTTTTATACTTTCGGAAATGACTATCCAACTTTGGCAGTTTTAGTCCCTCAAATTTCCTTACGTAAGCTATTTTAACCCTACGAAAGCTAACTTTTTGAACTTGTCATTTCAGACCCTCAAGTTTCTTTCGTAATCAATAAACACCCATACGAAAGTTCTTCTATTGCACATTTACACTTTTAGCCCTTGTAATTACTTTCGTATATCTTTGTGATCATTTTTTTTTCATAACTCCCCCTTGGAGTTAGACCACTTTCCACGTCAAACCTTTTTTGAATTATTTTGCAGTTAAGTTCCCATTTTTACTTAAAAATTTATAACCCCCTCTCGAACAATTATCCACTTTTTGAAATTTATTTCTTTTGAAAAAAAAAATATTCAAAAAGAAGTTATTTTTTGCTTTTGAGAATAGACTTTTATTTTCTGATGATGATTTGACTAAAAAATTTATAACTCCCCCTCAATAAAATACCTAATTAAAGAACTTTATGAAAAGATAGTTAATTTTGCAGTTTTGAACATTCTTGAGAAGATGTTAAGAATTTCATAACTTCCCCTCGAATAAATGTCCAATTAAAGAACTTATTCAAGAGATTGTTTTTTTCTTGCAATTTTGCACACTTGAATTTTTCAAACTTGATGATTTTTGAAATATGTTTTTAAAAGAAATCATTTGTTTGTGAATAGATTTTTATTACAAACCACATATTTTAGCAGTGAAAGATCATTTTGAATGATTTACTCCCCCTCTGTCCATGATATATTTATTTTGCATTTAAAAAATCACTTTTTGAGAAATACAATATCATGCAACTGATAAAACGAAGAAGATATGTGTTTGTATCTTTAAATTATGTTTTTGTGTTTTGTATTTTTCAAGTTTTTATTTGTTTTTTTAAATATTAGAAATAATTAGATATATATATAATAAATATATATATATATATATATTATATATATAAATAAAATATATGTAAATATAATATGAGTATAAGAAATATATAATATATATATATTGATATATATATTATTTATATATATATATATTATAGAAGTTCTCTTAAAAATAAAGAAGGATAAGAAGTAATATAATCGCATATCCATGATCGCACCGAAGTTAAATTAGAGTGCAATCTCTATAATCTTCGAGATGCATTATAATACATCCATAATGTGTTTCTAGCTTTTATTATAATGCATATACGTACATTAAGATCAGTTCATGATTTTTTTTTTGTTCCTCTGCATGCCTCGAAATAATGAAAATCAATTTGTACCATCTACACATCAAATTAACTTTCGAAGCTCTAAATGGTGCATCTAAATGAATAAAAATGCATATAATGCAAGTCGTTGCATCTCAAATGTGTAGTTTTAATCACTTCCTCAGCATTTTTTATGTTAATTTACTTTCTCACTGGATCCTTAACTATTATATATGTATATATATATATATATATATATATATATATATATATATATATATACATATTATATATAACAGGAGGCATTTGACCATTTTATGCCACATCATAACGCCATGTCATCACTATTATTTTTTTTAATTTTTTTAAAAATTTGGTTTTTTAATAGTATTACTATTTTTTTATGTTTTATTTGTAAAATTCGATAGTTTTTTTTAAAATTCGGTTAGAATTTTTTTTGTTTTTGTAAAATTTGGTTTTTTTGTAAGAGAATGTTTTTTTAATAAAAATTATGTTCAAAGCAAGACTTGAACCCGGGTTTGCTAATTCATCAAACAAGCACCTCAACCAATTGAGCTAAGCCACAAGTTGTGATAGACAATTAAAAACAAGTATGTCATGCTTAAAAAAAATTTCATTATTCAGATAATAACAAAATCCTACACATTCGATAATTCATATCAATCCTAGCCAAAATAACAAAACCCTAAACAGAAAATCATATACACGCTCTTTTGATGAATAAAAAACCCTAATCTAAAATCCGAATCAATGAAATCAAAAACCCTAAGATGCTCATTCTTCCAGGCTACAGTTACATTCCAATCTGGTAGTATCTGACACAAGCTACGTGTGACACGTCTCAAGATCACGAGCTGAGGCAGCTCCGGGCTCATGATTGCAGATAAATAGTTTTTTAGTTGTCATCTTTTTAAAATGGATGATAATCCTTGAAGCCTTCAAAGGTAAACTACCCTACAAACAAATTCCATTTTTGTTGTAGTTTCATTCCTTTATTAATCTAATTTATCCGTTATCGTGCAGATCGTTTTGAAATTTGGGCCATTCGTCCACAGCTACCAGATGGTATGTTCAGAGAGTCGCACACAAAAGAGGTGTGCCGTTGTGGGTGCCACATACAAATTTGAGATTCTAAAGGCGTTGTAGGCAACCACTGAGACTTTCGTGATATTAAATCATGTAAGCAGACACCTTTAAAGATTATTTATTAATTATTAGTGTTTCGCCAATGCGTTTTCCAAACATTAATTCTTGATTTTCTTCTTATAAATGGTTGCTTTTCATCTATTAATGAATTTGTCGGGCACATTAATGTTAGTCTGGTACAATTCTTTCGATAATTGGTTGTTAACTTATATGTATTTAACATATTGCCAATACATAAAATGGTATCTAATAGACTATATGAAATTTGCAGGCCCCAAAAAGGTTCCTATCATGTTGAATTTTTTGCTATTTTATTCCCTGTCCAAATGATAATCCCTCTTTTTGTACTACTCCTACTCCTAGGGCCGGAAGAAGACAACATACTTTTCTTACGTTTAAGTCTGATGAGATTGCGCTAAAGGTGCTTAAGGAAAGAAAGGAAAACATCTGTAATGAATGGGTTCTTGACCTTTAAAATGCCAAGAGTAATCAATGATCTACATGGCTATGTGTTGAAGGATTTCCACCTTACATTTGTTGTTCTGAAGCTTTTTCAAAAGTGGCTTGGATATGGGGGTCAATTTTGGTTCATTATGAATGTCGTACCGATTGTATTCAGTTAATATATGGTAAAGTGGGAGTACTATTGTGGAGGATTTAATATCAGAAGTTATCAGAGTCATAGTCAGAATTCATGGATGTCATAGAGGATGGGAACATATACATGGTGAGGATTTACAAAGATTGGGTGTACTCAAACAAAAAATCAGTTAAGGGCATGTTGGCATCTGATTCATCTTACAGCTAATGTACTGTTATGGCTGGGACAAAGGCGCTTTGACGCTTTATAACATTTCCCCACACTTGAACAAAGGTACCTTGACTTATGATTATACATACTTAATATTTTTGATCTTTTAATAATAAATTGGTATTTTCTTTCAGGCATCAATACTTGATCAATGCTGTTTATTCACGAGAAAAGTGCAAGTGATAGTGACGGTCTAACAAATTCTTCTAGGGACAGTGGGTTTATATTAGGTGATGATCTGGTTATAACTTTTTTTATTTATTTAAAATTTCTACTCAAAAGTGTTTCTCTATTATATGATATCAGGTACACTCCCTTCTTCTATATTAGCTATCTATATTGCACTTATGTATCAGATTCCACACGATGTATAGATAAAACACATTGTCCTTCTATGAATTAAATATTAGAAAGAAATCGAAGAATTTTTTCAGTTTACTCTACTAGAATGAGCTTTTGGAGTATATAGCTAGGTACCTAAGTAACAATAGTAAAAAGATAAAGTCGGAATAACATTGGCTGTAGATTACAAGTTTTAACAATTATTTGCCAGTAGTTGATCTCCTTTTAAAATGAATTGTAGAAAGAAGATTTTAAGTATGCTGCATACGAGTACGAAAGAACATATGTTTGGTACACCTAGTCATTTTACCTCAAAAAGTTACTATGACAAAATCTCATCGAGTTAATGATTCCCTGTAGAGATTTAGGTCTTATAAATAACAACCAAAGTTGGATCATGTTTCTATTAGATTATATGACTACCATTTATGAATCAGTTATTGATTGACCATACAGGCTATAAGTTTAACTGTAACAAACAATTAAATAGACTATTGGATTAATCCCGAAATTTCAACTTTATACATTTTTTTGAAATTTTTTTATCCCCGTTTTCATAAAGGTAAATATCGAAGACCAAAATTGATTCTCCTTTCCTGCTATCCGTAAGTCAAGTTTCTAGCACAAATCATAATATTTTCTAACAACTGTGTACGCCTTATTATAAAAAAAGAGTAGCTAAGATGAATATAATTTTTTTAATAGCCATTACTACTACAAGTTGGTAAGTTTTAGTGTTTTCTTAGTTATGCTAATAACCACTTAGCATTTAAGTTATCTGCAACAGTTTTTGATAGTTTACCACTTCAACTTTCGATAGAAAGCTATGAAGGTGATGCAAAGCATGGCATAAAAAACGAGGTTCCTGTAAACATAGTTAACTTTCTTTTCATTTAAAACAAATGGACAAAAAATTATTTGGACAAACTTAGACCGAATAAAGAAACTTGTTTTTACCCGTTAGCCAACCTACCCATTTGGCATTATGGTTCGACCGTAGTGTGCTTGACATGCCTGAGTTTGTCCTAAAGAATGTTGCATCATCTTTTGTTTTATAGGGCCCTGGCCTGTACTATGTGGACAATGAAGGAGGACGGCTAAAGGGTACCAAGTTTTCTGTTGGATCTGGTTCACCATATGCATACGGTGTATTAGATAGCGGGTGAGCACTTCCATCTCTGATCGACACTCATTAGCAATATAATTTGTTCTTATGATATTTTTTCAAGACTTAAATATCCTAGACTTGTTTTTCAGAGATCTTGTGAAAATTATAGCATTTTTCTTTCTAATATGTTTATGAATACAATATCTTGTCATTGCCATCATGATAAAGACCTTAGTAGCATTAATTTACGTGTTGTTTGATACTAATAAATATGACATATGGTAATCATCAATTCTTTTATTAGAAGTGTGCATGAACTATACAGTTTTCATGTGATATAAGATCTAATTTGAGGCATCCTTGTATTATGTTATAGTGGTTACTTTTTGAACAAAATTATTTGTTTTTTTTGACATTGATGTTGTCTCTTTGCTAGGTACCGGAACGACATGACAGTCAATGAAGCTGCTGAGCTAGCTAGAAGATCCATCTATCACGCAACATTTCGTGATGGTGCAAGTGGTAGTTTTGCCAGCGGAACTTTATCTTTCAGTGTCCAACGTATTTGTTTTTTGTGTATATGTCCATTATGAGATTCTCTAATGTCTATAAATAAAATATTTCTACCCTGAACTACATTTAGATCATGGTTTGTTTTAAATTTGTGTCTTATTGTTTAAATGAATTAGTAGTGTTGCTATCTAAAGTTTAACATTGATTGTTTCTTATACTACTTGCTAGCTAGAAGTTGGTTTTTGTTATATTTCTTTTTATAGAGTCTTTTTAGGTATTATGTATACCGAGCATGAATCTTGATTTGTTTTTGGGTAAAGGGGATTTTCCCCGGTAAAAAGGAACTCAATTTTTCATTATAGTTATAAGGTATTTGGCGAAAGTCATTCTTACATGAAATATCCAGTGATGATGAAGAGAAATTGAACGAGGAAAGTGATACACCATCATCATTGGCCGTAGTGTGGATGACATCAACATTACAGAACTTTCATCTGTTGGAAAGCCAAATTCTAGACGATAAGCTTTTAAGGTAAATATACTTTCCAATGTCACATATCTATTGTTTGAAAAGTTTCATGTTAAATTATTAGTGTGGTTTGAATTTTATAAAATGCCAATATGAACATCTGATGTGATTTATTTCTTATAGTTATTATATGTAATCTAATTCCAATATGAACATCTGAAGTGTTTGTTTATCTAATTTCCACGCTTACGTGCTATCCATTTGAAATGAACACTGTTTTTTCTTGTGTTTGTTTGCCACACGAATCACTATAAGTTGTTGCAGCTCGTGATGCTTATGAGGTAATAAAAAAAAATCAGTTGCTTACCTATGGCTTTGCTAAATCTATAATTAGTAATACCGATTATTAAACTCAGGTTGTATATGATAAAGATATGTGACTTTGATCAAAATATAATTAAGGTGAAAGGATTTTTTTTAAATATAGCCAAAAATAAAAATAAAAATAATAACCACAAGTCATACCCGCCTATCGGGCAAGTTTTGCAACTAGTATATATATATATATATATATATATATATATATATATATATATATATATACTGTCCTTAAAAATTTCCAATTTTGTATTTTGTTTTTGAAAAATATTTACAATTTGTTTTGATGTATGATCTTCCATTCAAGAAGATGACTTTGCCAGACGTTTCAACTGAGTTGGAGTCATACATCGCATGCCAATCATGTGAACTAAATACCAAACCTTTTCTTTGAAAGGGCTTTTGTAAAAAGATCAGCAAGTTGGTATTTCGTCCCGACAAAGTAAAGTTCAATGGTACCTTTTTCAATATGCTCCTTGATAAAGTGATACCGGATGTTAATGTGTTTTGTACGTAAATGTTGTACCGAATTGCAAGATATGGCAATTGCACTTTGTTAATCACAATATATTGGAATCTTGTTGTACCGAAATCCATAATCTAACAGTTGCGTCCTCATCCATATGACTTGCACACAACATGCAGATAATGATACGTACTCAGCTTCTGCATTTGACATTGTTGTAAAATCTTACTTTTTTGACAACCAACTGACTAGCTTATCTCCTAGAAATTGAATGCCTCCAGATGTGCTTTTGCAATCATCATTACACCCTGCAAGGTCTGCATCGGAATATGCAATTAGATCAAACCCAGAAGCCTTCCAGTACCATATACCCATGTTAATGGTTTGTCTTAGGTAGCAAAAGATCCTTTTGACCTCTTTGATATAACACCCCGTGTTTTCAGGTCATTTTACGACGTCATTTATTTCACTATTTATTTTTAGTCTCGTACGCGTTTGCTTTTAATGTTAATCGTTAAGTTAAATCACGTAAGCTAAAAATTATCAATCAACGTAAACGGGCATCAAACAATTAAAGGTTTATGTCAAGCAAGTGTTAGGTAATTATTTTGAGAATAATTATTAACTTTGCACATTTTATTTTTATTGGTTACGTAAAGTGTTTACGTTTTACGCTAAAATACATTTAGGCATCCACGAAACCACCAAAACTTATCTACGCTTCAACTAATAACTATTATTATACCCAATACTCAAAGTTTTATAAAACTTCACCTATATTTATCATTGTAGCTGAATTTTGCATATAAGCAACCAACTAGAACATACACTTTGCAAGTATACTCTTTATATTTAGTCTATACTTCCTAAAACTCCAAGTATTACAAAAATATCAACACAAGATTTCAAAGATTATCTTAGTCACCTCCCTCCCCCAATTTTGGGATGAAACATAGTCCCTAGGGGACAATGAGCACACAAAAACTCTACTAGGACTTGTAAAAACACTAGCACTTGTCACACTTAGTACCATGACTAGTAAACTTGACCAAATGTTCTCTTTAATTCCTTCCCCATATTTCACTAAGTCATGAATTTCCTAATAGTGTTATTGACTAGCTTGATGTATAAATACATGCATAACTAGAATAGATATCACATACACTCATTTCCTTAAGTGAAAACTCACACAAACTCTCTTTCTCTCCTCCCCTAGGCAATGGCTAAACACAAACAAACATAAACAATCCATACAATTTTATTTACCAAGTATTCAAGTATTCTAACATCATATCTAAGGTATTCTAAGGTCTATTGAAGGCTTGGTTTAGTGTTTAAAAGGGTTAATCAAGAAAAGTGCAAGATTAGGGTTTCCTTGGAAGTTAGGGTTTTATAGTCTTGGAAGCTTGGGTTTTGATTCTAAACTTAGGTTTAGAACTTGTTACTCTTCATCCAACTTCATTTTAAGGTCGTCTAAAAACCCTACACTCTTTTCATTTGTGATTTTATGTGTATATGATGTTTATATAGTAAATCACCATCTAGGAAATATATTAGCATGTAAAATGGATTTTTACACTTGATCATGGTTTGATATACTTATCATATATTATATTGATGTTAAGAACATGTTGTAATGGAAGTATAAGCATTATACAAGTGTTGGTTAATTTATGAAAAGTGTATATAAATTAATGGTTTAAAAGTCTATCTATTAAAGTCATAAATGAATAAATGTAAGGACTTGTATCCTTAGACAAATGATGGACTAAAGGAACTAAAGTATATGAGGCTTGTGATATAAAGTGTTGTAGAGGACTTATAGCAAATTCACTAAACTAAAAACTTATAAAAACAAGTTTTATACATTTTAACCAAAATATCAAAAGTTTCTGTTTTAATTACGAAAATAAAGTATTTATTTTATATTCTTATAAAATATTACAAGTTACAAGGATCGTATACATATAGAGAACTCGAAAATCCGAGCTATAACGTAGAAGATACGGCATTTGCAAGTTTACAATAATAAATACATTTATAAAAGAAATTAAATAAAAACTTAATACTTTCCACATTTGATAAAAATATTTGACTATTTTCACAGAAAGTACATATTTTTAGGATTCCAAAACATTAAGAAACATAATTATTTGATCAATAACGAAGGAGTTATGGATTTTTCATGTTTACGATAATAAATACTTTTATAAAAATAATTTTATAAAAATAAATTACTGTTCATCTTAGAAACTTTTTGAAAAATATTTTAGTTAGATAGAACTTTTAATTACGAAGACGTGCTCGAAAGAATCACTAAAATCGGAGTTAAAACGAATAAGATATGACTTTTACGAGATTACGATAATTAAATTTATAAAAATAATTTTATAAAGTGCATGAACAGTAAAAATCACTGTTCACAAGAGGATTAAAACTATTAAAATGTAATGTTTTGATATATCTTTAAAATACAAAAGCGTGGACATAAAGAACGTACAAAACGGACTTAAAACGAGAAAGTTAAGACATTTTTACTGAGGTAATATTTATAAACATTTTAACTTTATAAATATTATTTTTCAATTACAATTAGATGGTGATGTAGCTATATAGAATTATATACGGTATTAGTTCAAAGTACTTAGTACTCGTACGACCTATAACTAATTAGGTTGCATTTGGACACTTACATGACGCATTTTCATTCTGTGACTTACATTGTTGATTCATTCACTCAAGGTGAGTTCATAGCCCCACGTTTTACCTTTATAATGATTTACAAGTTTTTAGGTGAGAAACATGCTTTGTGTAACATTTCATATTTTCAGGTCATTTACAACTTCATATAATTCACTAATTATTTTTTTTATTTATTTATTTTTTTTC
>BQNB010084098.1:17109-28850 GCA_026074375.1 Tanacetum coccineum
ATTTGTCATCTGAGACACTAGTTTTATGCTTTTGAGGTCCCTTTTTACCATAAACATACAAAGATTCATCAATTTCCTGTTGTGGTTTAGGAGTATAGTCCCGAGTTAAAGGATGTGGAACTCCTTTCAAATTATCAGCCTTTGAAAATCTATTGTACAAAGGTTTTGCAACAAAGTCTTCTTTTGTACAATTAAACACAGTATGATTCATTTCTTCCTCATAGCTTAAAACCTCATTGTTTGATTTTATTCCATACCCTAAGCCAACTTTACTATTTGAACTCATACCAGAATTAACTAATTTCCAAAGGTTTTTAGAAGAATCCTTCCATAAATCTACTGTTTTCTGTAATTGTTCCTTTTCTTTTACAGCTTTCATTCCTATTCTCCTATATTTTTAAGCTTTTCATCTTTTTAATATAATTCATTTGCCTGAAATGTAAGCTGTTCGTTTAGAGATAATTGCTTCTTTTGAAAAGTAACAATTTGAGCTTCTAATTTCTTAACAGCTTGATTATAGGCAAGTATTTTTGCTTCTTGTTCACCAAACTAGTTCGTTTGTTCATCATACAGGGTTTTAAGTTTATTATATGAATCAATGCAAGTTTTAGAACATAATGATACCTCATTATTTGAGCTGATTGCCATGAGTGCATGATTTGTCTCTACTTCTTCTACTGTATGTTCTCCCCAATTGACAACACCATCATCCATAGTCAGCAAACAGTTCTGATTCTACTCTTTCTTTCCAGCTCCTTGATCTTGATAAAATGAGTCTCTCTTCTTTCCATCATTTGTCCCCTTGGATGTACATTCCTTAGCAAAATGACCAGTGTTGTGACATTTGAAACATTCAAGCTTCTTTTTGTCAAAACAAACAGGTTTGTTTCCATCAATCCGGACTCTCCTTCCAGTTTTCTTGTAAAACTTCTTCATTCGAATAGCAATCATTGCTATCTTCCAGTTTATGTCCATCTCTTCAATGTCCAAATCATCAATCCGTTCTAGGTCTTCATGAAGCAAGTCCAAATCTTCTGATTGTTTGACAAAGAGTGAATAAATAACTTCATCAACAAAAATAGCAGGAACTTCTCTTTCTGGAATATTGTTTGAAGAAGTAGGAGTGTAAGTACTGTAGGCACCAATATGACCAGACTTAACCTTGTTAGTGTTGCTCTTGCTGTAACACCCCCAAAAATGTGTCGCAGCAGAAATATGTCAGGGGGCGTTACTTCATAATACAATAGCTCAAGATACAAGAGAACGACCTCTAAATGTGTCGTTTGTAAAACAATCTCGTTAATTTTCTGAAATCAAAATAATAGTTGTCCCATAATTGCATCACCATGAAAAACTTGAATGTAAAGACTCCAATGCACATCAAATAATCCAAGCATCTAATTCACCTGAGAAAAACATGCTTAAAAGTGTCAACATTAAAGTTGGTGAGTTCATAGATTAGTTTAAATATGAATGTAAGTTTCAACAAATATATTTATCCACTGGGTCATCACAGTACCATGTAAAATATTTATAAAATATGCACAACCCATTTTATGTTACCAAAAGTACCAATCTTATCCCAAAGATTTTTATAAATAATGCATGATAAATTTAAGAATTGCCATAAGTAGATGGATCTTTGCCTTCCTTTCCTTTTCAACTAGATGAATTTTCTGCAGCAGTCTCGGGGAAGTACTCTAACAACAAAATCTTTTCCAGTGAGATTTTCTTCTTAGAATTTCGCCATTCTGAATTACCTTCCAAACATCATTATCAATATATTCAAGGTAATGCTCCATCTCCATGGCCCATATATCATACTCCTCCTTCTTCAGAATTGGGAGTTTGATATTTGAAATAGTGGTTGTTGTAGGAGTGAGTTGTTGTTGTTGTTGTTTTGGTTTATTGGTTGCAGTACCATTGTCTGATGCATCTTCATGGTATGATGCTTCATCATCACTAAGATGTTGAGAGAAATCATCATTAGCAGGTTGAGACATTTTTCTAGATCTGAAAGTGATTGTTTGTGTTCTTGTGATTCTTCTTACTCAGAGTCCCTCTAGAGGCTTTGATACCACTTGTAGGTCCAAAGTCTTGGATCTGTTTTAGCCTTTTGTAGGATAATAGCTAACTTGAATAAATCCAAATCAATTATATGAGAGACAATGACTATGAATACTATGTGCTAATACGGAATCTTAACACAAGTACTAAGAAGAACACAATGTAAAACTTTACTATTTGCTATTAATTTCTATTAGAAATACTATTTTCGATCTCCTTAGTAAACATTGTGTCGTAGGGTTCCTTTTATACACCAAGGAAACCCTAATTGGCTTTACAAACGTGTGAAAGGATAATGCATATCCTTTCCTAAGATATCTCCTAAGATATCTCTAAGATAACTATTTTCACTATTTGTTACATAACAGATCTTAACTATATAACGACTAGAACTAACTATAGTACAAATTTAAGGATGAATACAAATATTATAAATGCCAGACTTAACTTAGTACTGCAGACTTAACATGTTACCAGAATTAACTATTTAAACTACCAGGGGGGGGAAACCTTATCTGTTTACATTAATTCCTAACAGCCTACATCCTATTAAATCTTAAATCATAAAAGCCCATTACCCATTTATTAATTTACGGCCCAAAATCAAAAAACAAATGAAAAAGGCAAACCCTCTTTAGTCCAAGTTAAACCACCTTATAACCCTGGTCAAACTTACTGTTTATCCTTCTCTTTTCCCTCCCTTTTAACCCCACACAGAACTTTTACACGCAGAGTAAAATTCATTCAAGTACACGCTTGCAAGTGCTTCTAGAAGGGATTCCCTGACACGTCTGACACTCCTATTAGCCATGCTGGCAATCCCCAGCAATGCCATTGGCTAGGAAAACGTATACTTGATCCAACGGACGAAATGATGAGATTATGAGGCGGTTATGATTGGAAGGCTATGATTGGATGATGGGACGCTCCTCCTTGGCCTAGAAGGTTCCTCTACCCTCTATAAATAGAGGGTTGGATCACAAAATAATATGTTAGTTTTGAGTTAAGCTTTTAGTAATTCGTAGCGTTTAGTAGCTTTTAGCTTATTTTTCATGTAACTTTTCTTTTCAAAGCATTGTAAACGTTTGATTATCAATAAAATTCAGTGTTTGATTTAAATTCGTGTTTATTTCATTGTTCTTACTTTATGCAATTATGGTTTAAGTTTGTTCTAAATCACCTAATAAGCTTCTATAAGCTCTTAATTACTTCATAAGCTTGCTTGCATTCAGTTAAGCCTTCAAAAGCTTAACTGAATTGGTATTCATCTCAAATCTCCCCAAAAATTACCTCAGCTTTACTTTTGGAAGATAAGCCAATAATGAAAGGGCTTATGGACCTCACCAGCTTGTTTCTAACAAGCTGGAGCTTGTAGATAAGCTCTTAAGAGCATAATTAGATCCCTGTTCAGCTGGGATCAAGGTACTTGTTCTAATTTCTCATTTTTACTTAATATTAGCTTAATTAATGTTTTAGCTTATTATTCTGCTTATTTGTGCTTATTCATTTCTAGTTTATGCTTAATTGTTCTTCACTTGTTTAATACTTAATCTGTTTTTACCAATTTAAGCTTAATTCAATCTTTTGTAGTTTAAAAATGAAAACTCAGAACTTAAAGGGGTGTTTGACACAAGCAGCACTAACATGTGTTAATGCTGCCTAAGTCACTCTTGTCCTTTTAGCCAGTTTTAACAAGCTTGAATTTAGCCTAAAAGTTAGTTTATATAAGTTTTTGAGGTTTGAAACTCAAGTTTAAGATTTAAGCTCTTAATATTTTTAAATATGTAGTGTTTTAGTTATCTAAAAATGCTTGTTGGTTAAATTATTTAAAGGAGAATTTTAAGTATGGTTTTTGTGGGATAAGTGAGGTATATGAGCATGAATATGTGTCTATTTTAAGCCTTTACACATCTTAGGATATGCACAGTCAAGTATGTTAGTATTAGGTCTAAGCTTAAAAGTCCAACATTGCAGATTTAATAGTAGTTAGAGACTAGCTTAATTGTGATTACTTTTGATTTAAATTAGCTTATTGAAGTCTTAGCTTTACCTGTTTCAAGTTTTCAGTTAGTTAAAGTCATGTTTGAGTCTTATTTTTAAGCTGCAAATAAGTCATTTTAACCCAAAAAGCCAAAAACATCTAGTTTAGTTTGTCACTTTCATTTCATTTTTCTAGCTTGTTTTCTAAACCTCTTAGCTTAATCCTAGCTTATTTGAGTTAAGTAAGACATGTTCTAAATCTGTTTTTGGGAATTAGCTTAATAGTAGTGCTTATTAATTCATTTTCTTTGCTTAAAAGTAGTAATATTAGTCTTTTTAAAGTCTGTCAAAGTCTTTAGGACTGTTTTTAAGTTAGCTGTCATTTTGCTTTTTAAAGGTGTTTTAGCTTATTGATTTTGCTTATATCTAGTTTCTAGTGCTTATTAAGTGTAGGATTTAGATCTGTTTCAGCTTGCTTGCTTTTCTTTTTGCTTATTAAATCCCAAAAAGCTCAAAACAGCTTTATCTAGTTTTCTAAAAGTTTTAACTTAAAGTTTATCAAACTGTCACTCTTATTCATGCTTAATTTAGCTTATTGATAAGATGTGTCAAAAAGTCTTTTGTTAAAGTTGTTAGTTTTTGCTTATTCTTTAGTTTTTCAAAAAGAAAATATAAAAAAATATTTTATCAAAAAGGGTGGCCACAGGTTTCGAACCTGTGACCTCCCCTTCACAACACACTCACACTACCACTGCGCCCTGGGGTCTTTTTCATAAGACATTCACCCCCTTTTATTAATATACACATTTTCGTTTTTAGCTTATCAGGCTTATTTGCTTTTTCACAGCTTATTAGAATAAGCTGTGAAATTCCTTTTTCTTCCTAAACCTTTGTTTTTCAATCTAGTATTTTTCATAATTTTTACTTTTCATTTTCTATTTTTAATTCATTTTCGAATTTTAAAATCTTTAAAATTAGTTTAAAAATAAATAAAAAATCCAAAAAAAATATATTATCAGTTTAAAAATTATTTTTAATCATTTTAGTTATAAAATTTTTCAATTTGCATCCCTAGGGTTTAATTTGTTAGATTTCGTTAGTCCGTTAGTTTAGTGCCCGTTAAGTTTCCGTTAAGTGCTCGTTAATTGATTAAATTTCGTTAGATCTTAATTGTGCCTTTAAATCTATTTTAGCATGCCTTTTTATTTGTTTCCTTTGGTATTTAGTATTATTTACCAAAATCAAAAATTGATTATTCAATCGCGCGATCACAACTTAAACGAGATTCTCAATTCACGCTTCGTCAGGATACGACATTTGGGAGATAAATTATTGTTTGTCCTCAAGCAATTTTTATATCAAACGGGATACTCACTATACTATAATTAATTTGGTATTTTAGGTATATATTATATATCCTATTATCATCAAATCAATTTTTGGCGCCCTTTGGGGAGGAGGGGAGTGTAATGAATACGCGTTGAAGTGTGAGATTGTGTTTTGAACGACCCTTTCCTCTGAAGTTATCGTTTTGTTATTTTCTTTTATATAAAACTATAAAAATACAAAAAATAATTTATTTTTCTCATTTATTTGTAGATTTCTTAGGAAACCAAAAATACTTTTCCTAATAGTATTTAACAATTACCAAAAAAATTAATAAACAACAAAAACAACCGTTGTGTCACTTGTGAAATCGGCTCACCTTTAGATTACAAACTATAAGAGAGGTATAAGGAGGGTTGATCCTACGATCTTCGACCCGAAAGGAGAAGGTTTTTAAAACGCTTCGCGCTTACCCGCTCATCCGCTTCTTTGTGCGTTTTTCTAAAGAGCTACCGTACACTTGTTCGATTATCGGTTACAAAATATTTTTATTTTTTATCTCTCTTATTTTATTTTTTGTGCATGCGCACCCCGCTCCTTCATCGAATTTAATTGTCGAATCTCAGACTCTGGAAACGTCGTAATCGTAGACGTTCCAAGCAAAGAGTCGAACCGTTTTCTCTTGAAGAGACTTCCGTAGTTACGATGGCCGATCAACGTACTATGGCAGAATTACTCCAAGCACCCACCGAGGGTTACGATGATTTGCTATCGTTATTTCCCGAATATTTCTCGCGAGGAATCTTAGCTTAACATGGTCTTTCTAAATCTTGTAACTTCAAAACAATTTTATGGATTTCCAAAAAGAAGATCCTCATGCTCACATTCGTTGGTTTAACAAGATTACTTCCACGATTAAGTATAAAGATGTGCCTAATTCGTCGATTAAGCTTATGCTTTTTCCATTTTCTATCGAGGGGGCAGCCCGGATTTGGCTCGAAAAAGAACCCCCCTCATTCTATTCTTACTTGGGAAGACCTTGTTTCCAAGTTTATTAACCAATTCTTTCCTCCTTCCAAAACTACAAATCTTCGAAATTGAAATCAACAACATTTTCAACAAAAGTTAGAGGAAACGTTTAGTAAGGTATAAGACCGTTTCAAGGATCTCCTTCGTGCATGCCCACATCACGGTTTTACGGAATTGCATCAACTTGATACGTTTTACAATGCGTTGACACAAACCGATCAAGATTCTTTGAATGCCGCCGCCGGTGGTAATCTTTTGACTAAAACTCCTCGAGATGCTTTGACAATTATTGAAAACAAATCAAAAGTTCACAACTCACGAAACAAACCGGTTGTTACAAAAGTGAGTACGAATGCTCCTTCTTCTTCAACCCCTCATTTTCCCGAGATTGCCGCTCTTGCCGACGCCGTTAAGGCCATGCTTCTTCATAAATCTTCTCCTCCAGCTTCCATAAAAGCAATTGAGGAAATTTGTGTTACTTGTGGTGGTCCGCATCCTTACCACCAATGTCTTGCCACTGATGGCAACGCTTTTCCAGAATATCAAGATAATATTCAAGGATATGTTTCAGCAGCCGCAGTGAACTACAATCAGGGAAATACCGGATACCGTCCTTAGAGTGTAGCTAACCAAATTCGACCACCGGGTTTTGCTCAACCGAATTTGAAAAATAATCAAACCCGGTACAATCAAGGATACAATCAAAACAGAGGAAATAATTACAATCAAGGAAATCTGAATTATCAAGCTCCGATTCAGCAAGCTCAAGTTGGACCTTCGAATGATCTTTCGAACTACATGAAGATAAATGATGCTAATATGAAAGCTATGCAAAATCAAATAAATAATGTGAAAAATGAATTGAGAAATGAAATGCAAACTTCAATACAAACTTCAATGTCAAATCAAACAAATAAACTTAAGAATATGATGGCTAGTTTTTTTTAAATGAATACCGCTTCTTCTTTGGGTTCGGGTTCACTTCTAAGAAACCTGTTGCTTAACCAAAGGTGACTTGAAAAGCATCACCCCGAGTGGTAATTTCTTATGATGGACCTCCAATTCCACCTCTTTGCCAAGGTGGTGGAACGGGAACCCGAGGTGACAAAGGATACGGTGCAACCGAGTACCAAAAACACATTCAAACCTTGGTAGTCACAAACTCAAGCCACCAATGATGAGCCGTTGTTGTCCTACGACTAACGTATATACATTATCCTTCAAGAGCTAAGCAACAGATAGCTCGTGAAAAGAATGATAATCTAGCTTCGAAAATTTGTTAAAAATCTTTAGGAATACCTTTCAAGCTCGTTCTGCGGATGCTCTTCTACATATGCCGAAATTTGCTTCAATGTTTAAAAGTCTCCTTAATAACAAAGAAAAATTGTTTGACTTAGCTAAAACACCGGTGAATGAGAATTGTTCGGCGGTTATCCTAAAAAAGTTGCCCAAAAAATTTGGAGACCCCGGCAAGTTTCTTATTCCATGTGATTTTCCGAAGATAGTTGAATGCTTAGCCTTGGCCGATCTTGGTGCAAGCATCAACTTGATGCCTCTTTCCATATGAAAGAAGCTCTCACTCCCCGAACTTACTCCTACTCAAATGATTCTTGAACTTGCAGATCGATCAACTACTAGTCCATCCGGTATTGCCGAAGATGTTTTTGTAAAAACAGTAGGAAAACCTTCCATTTTTTGGCCGACTCGTAGTCGTTGATTATGTGTTATCCTTAATTTCGGGGGTGTCCTTTTTAAGGATGGAGTGCTTTGATTGATGTTTACGGTGAAGAATTAACTCTCCGAGTTGATGATGAAGCCATAACCTTTAAAGTTGGTCAAACTTTGAGATACTCCTACAATGATGTTGAATCGGTTAATCGAATCGATGTCATCGACGTTTCATGTGAGCAGTATGCTCAAGAAGTGCTCGAATTTTCGGATAGTTCTACGAGTGGCAATACCACTCCGTCTTTAGATCATATCCTTTCTACTTGTTTCCCTTCTATCACTCCTTTTGAGGAAGGTGACTTCATTTTGGAAGAGATCGAGGCTTGTCTTACAAATGATTCGATTCCACCGGGAATTGATGATGCCAACTTTGATCTGGAGGGAGATATTCGTCTACTTGAAGAATTATTAAACGATGATCCATCATCTCCTCTCCCTCTGAAAGAACTTCATTTTGAGGAACTTAAATAGATTAAATCTTCTATTGATGATCCTCCGGAGCTTGAGCTCAAGGATTTACCGTCTTATCTTGAATACGCATTTTTTGAAGGAACCGATAAATTACCCGTCATAATTTCTAAAGAATTAAAAGATGAAGAAAAAGCCGCCCTTTTAAAGGTTCTTAAATCACACAAATGGGCCATCGCATGGAAAATCTCTGACATTAAGGGTATCGACCCTAGTTTTTGTACTCACAAGATCTTAATGGAAGACGATTTCAAACCGGCGGTTCAACATCAAAGAAGGGTAAATCCGAAAATTCATAAGGTTATCAAAAAGGAAGTTATCAAACTCCTTGATGCCGGATTGATTTACCCTATTTCTGATAGTCCATAGGTGAGTCCCGTTCATTGTGTGCCTAAAAAGGGTGGCATGACCGTAGTTGAAAATGAAGATAATGAGTTAATACCCACTAGGTTAGTTACGGGATGGCGCATTTGTATTGATTACCGTGCCTTAATGTGCACTCGTAAAGACCATTTTTTGTTGCTTTTTATGGACCAAATGCTAGAACGTTTAGCAGGGAACGATTGCTATTGCTTTTTAGATGGATTTTCCAGATATTTTCAAATTCTAATTGACCTGCAAGACCAAGAGAATACCACCTTCACTTGCCCTTATGGGACGTTTGCCTACCGACGTATGCCTTTTGGCTTATGTAATGCTCCGGGCACGTTCCAAAGGTGCATGATGGCCATTTTCCACGACATGATCGTGGAAACAATGGAGGTCTTCATGGATGATTTCTCGGTCTTCGGGGATTCTTACTCTTCATGCCTCTCCCATTTAGACAAAATGCTCAAACGGTGCGAAGACACCAATCTTGTTCTAAATATGGAGAAATGCCATTTCATGGTAAAAAGAAGACATTGTTCTTGGACATAAAATTTCAAAGTCTAGGACTGAGGTCGACAAAGCTAAAGTTGATGTTATAGCTAAACTCCCTCATCCGACTTTCGTTAAAGGCATTCGAAGTTTTTTAGGTCATGTCGGGTTTTATCGTCGACTTATTCAAGATTTTTCTAAAATCGCCCGGCCGATGACCCATCTTCTTGAAAAAGATACCCCTTTTTTGCTTCTCAAAAGAATGTGTTGAATCATTTAAAATACTTAAGAAGAAGTTAACCGAAGCACCAATTCTTGTTGCCCCCGATTGGGACCTACCATTTGAGATTATATGTGATGCTAGTGACTTTATGGTAGGTGCGGTCTTAGGGCAACGTAAGACCAAACATTTTCAACCAATACACTATGCAAGCAAGACTATGACCGACGCTCAAGCTCATTATACTACTATGGAAAAATGAAGATTGTATTACCACCCGATGGTATCCATTTCTATACAAACGACATACCTTAGACATATCAACAACGATATATAGACAAAAGCAGGTACTTTTCTAAGACCTAACGTGCACATTCATCATAAGAAGCAACATCACTAAGATCTAACATTCTAGGTTCATACATCATAAATAAACCACAATAATAGGTTTAGCCAGCATGTTACAGAAAAAGCAGAACAATAGATCCAACAACACATAGACATATTGAATGATTAAGTAAACCTTACTTGATTAAAACATGAATTGGAATGAGACGCATTTCATTATGAAATTCACTTGACTCTTGAAAACATAAGCAACGATGCTTATGAGTGTTGGGATATGAGGATGACCTATTGATCTGTAGAGAGATAGTGGGTATAGGTTTGGGTGTGGAGTAGACATCAACTGGTAGCAGAAGAGAGGAAGTGTTAGGTTATGTAAAAAATAAATGGTATTACAAGCTGCTGCTGGCTAAAACGGGTTTTATAAAAAGTACTATTCATTTCAGAAACTTATACTTTATAAACATCAATAATATGATAAAACTTTTAATTACGAGAACATGTTCGAAAGAATCACTAAAAACGGAGCTATAACGAATAAGATACGGCTAAAACGGGTTTACGCTAATTAAAACGACAAACGAGCTGTTGTGAACAGTAATTTTACTATTCATCGCAGAATATCAAAAACTTGAAAATGTTATATTTTGATCACTCGTCTTACTACGAAGACGTGGGCGTAAGAAACGCGAGCAACGGACTTAAAACGACCAAATTAGGTCATTTTTACGAAAAGTATATTTATAAACGTTTTCACTTTATAAATATTATTTTACTAAAACGATTAGTCGGTGATTATGTTATATAGAATATTGAGTGGTTATCAAAGTGCTATAATACTAGGGAATTTCATAATGAGGCCTCTGTAACATTTCTCATTTTCGTGTCATTGTACGACTATATTAATGACCACTATTTATTTTAGTCCGATACGCATTTACTTTTAATGTTTACTTTTAAGCTAAACCGCGTAGACTAGAAATAATCAATGAATGTAAACGGTCACCAAATAAATTAAGGTTTACATCAAACAAGTAAGGAATAATTATTTTGAGAATAATTATGTACTTTGAGTATTTTATTTTTATTGGTCACGTAAAGGGGTTACGTTTCACGATAAAATACATTTAGACGCACCCCGGAAATACCTAGACATACCTAGACTCAAACCAATACCCACTTTAAAAGCCTAAACACAAAACTTAATCAAGTCTTGTGTTTATATCACTTGGTAACCGAAATTGGGCAAGTAAACTTGCATAAAAATCGTCCTTGGTGATTTAATTACTAGCAAATCTCCCTAATAAATCTTAAAAGTACATGTACATATTCTAGGCAATTAAGTTGTGTCCTAATGGTCCCCTAATGATACTTGACACAATGGATAATAACCACTTTGCTTCTCTTGCTCTCTTTGTGCCGCGATCTAACAAGAAAAGAACACCAAGACATAAGATTTGCTAGCTAAGCAAGGATCTTGTACAAACCCTCTCATTAATACTTGTACTTAGTGGTTTAGCTAAATACCATGTGTGACTAACTAAGAATACACGAAAACCACTTCCTAAGGGCACGGTTTGGTTTTGTGTGGACTAAGAGATGTGACTAAGCTCACTTGCCTATAAATATCACTCCCTAACTCACATAATACATTTTCACAAACCCTTAAACTCTCTCAAAGCTAAAACAACCTCCTTACCCTCTAAATCACTCGTCATTC
>BQNB010084099.1:8300-28850 GCA_026074375.1 Tanacetum coccineum
TTATATGCTAGAGAAAATCAATTCGAATAATACCTTAGAGTATCATTAGAAACGTATCCTAACAGACTCATGTAACAAGTGATATAAAGTTCCTCCTCTAGCACAACCACCGCACCGTTTCCAGATCTGAATTTGATTGTGGGATTAGGTTTAAATAATTTGTATATCGACATAAAACCCAAAATCTCATCGTCATCCCAATCGCCGCTGTCATCTTCCCCCTCGTTCAACGCACGCCACCGCTGTCCTCCTCCTCCAACCACCCCCGGTTATCCATAGCAATTCACAATCATGGTATGGTAGTTGTTGTTTTGATGTCGTTTGAAACTCACAGTGAAAGTGGTTAGGTTTTATAGAAGAGAACTAATTTTTGATTTTTCTATAGAGAAAGTGGCTAGGTTATGAAAATGGGAGAGAACAATGAGATCTGACATTTTTATTTTTCTTGATAATATCCCTTTAAAATAGGGACGGTTTTTACTCTCTTTAAAACTAAAATGTCTATGATGCCCTTAATTTATTTTCTTTTTTTAAAAATAAGTAGTGAATATTTACAAAAATGACATTTTGCATTGATATGTTGTACATCATGCATTATTAGGAGTAAAAAAACTGGTTCTGTAGGTTCTGTACAAAAAAATGGTTCTGCAAAGAAAATGCCACTATATATATGTGTGTGTGTGTGTGTATGTGTGTGTGTGTGACTCGGGTTATTCAAGTCAACCCAAAAATCAAACTAAATTCAAATTCTTTTTTTTGTTTCGGTTAGGTACAATTTAAATCGGTTCAGTTTAGTTTTCAGTTTTACCCAAAAGAAAATTTAACAGAACTTGTCATTCTTCCTTTTGGCTTTGCCTTTTCCCTTTGATTGAACTTTGAAGATGACCCAGCATGCTCAACCATATTCGCCTTGGCAGAATCAGATGTATAAGTGTTTTTCTAAGTCAGCTTGTTGTCCTCTTCAATACGAAGACAAACAACCAAGTCTTCAACACTCATTTCCTTTCGCTTATGTTTAAGGTAGTTCTTAAATTCGACCAAGCTTGGAGGTAACTTTTCAATAATAGCAGCAACTTGAAAAGTTTTACTTAAAGTCCTTCCCTCAGCATGAATGTCATGTCGCAAAACCTGCAAATCTTAAACCTGACTGATCAGATTCTTTGAATCAACCATCTTATAATCCAAAAAAAGAGCTACCATGAACTTCTTTGTACCCGCATCCTCAGTTTTGTACTTGCGTTCCAATAACTCCCATAATATCTATGGCAGTATGGTGTTGCAGTACACGTTATACAAAGAGTCCACCAAACCATTCAAGACATAGTTGTGACACAGAAGTCTGAATGTTTCCATGTTTCCACAGCTTGAACAACCTGTGCATTAGAAGGTTGACCTTCTCTAGGAAGTTCCACCTGAGGTGCAGTCTCTTTTAAGAACTGCGCAAGGTTCAAAGTAGTGAGATAGAATAACATCTTATGTTGCCACCTCTTAAACTTATGCCCATTAAATTTTCCTTGTTTTGCATCATGATTAGCAACTGTATTGGTAACCAGCGCACCAGTTACGTTCACAGGAGTAATCACAACAACGTCGTTTGTCATCCTGAAAGATCAAACACAAACAGTTAATAATGCTTTTGTCGAATAAAGTTCTATAATAAATATGTTTTAATTATGCAAGCAAAATGATGAATTAGCTAGTGCACAAATGTTGCTATTATACAAACGTTTTAACTATGCAAGCACAAAGTGTTTCCAGGAAGAAATGGACGTTTGATTTTCTCTCCGGCAAAAAAACGGAACTTTGTTTTGCATGTAATAGGCCCAATGTGTGTTTGGATAAGTAGTTTAATTAAAAAACATGACTACTCAAATTTTGGGTAGTTTTCGGTACTATCCCGATTTGGTACCGTTACCGTATTAATAGTTCTGATTTTTTTGCTCGAATCATGGTACCGGTCCCGTACGGTGCACCCGGAGTCGGTATCATTTTGGTATGGAACCGGTACGGTTTCGATTCACTGCCGGGATTCACGTCTATATGCTCATCCCTAATCTGACAATATGTTGAATGATAATGTGTCAATGAAGCGAAATTAATGGGTTTGGTGACAATTAATCTTGTCTTATATTCAACTTTACATGTTTTCTATATTTAATTTTACCTTACAACCAAAACTTTGATTCTTCTTGCCGCAACCTTTTTTTGACCCCACACCCTAACACTATGGCTTATGTGGTAACTTCTGTGTTATATTTGAATACTAGCTTAAAGACCCGTGTAACCCCGGGTTTATTTTAAAGAGTTATTTTTAAGGAATATCGTGTGTGAATAACGAAAAAACACAAAGAACGTGAAATGTTTCATTAATATTTGAAAGGATGAATAAGTAATAAGTCAAGCATTCGACAACAATTTAGTTTTGTAGCAATTTATATAAGAAGCGTCCATGCATTATCGTCTTCATACTTGATGGTCTTGATGAGTATAATGAGATATATTGAAGTAATATCCAAATGTTTCTTCCTTGAAAGCCTAATAGTTCATGCCAAAAAAGAATGCAAGTTAATGTAGGTTATGATTGGTAATATATATATGATTAGGAAATATTGTATAGAACATGTCATATGTATTGTACGTACCTCTTGAAATTGATCATAGACCGTGAAGCACTTCTTTGTAGACGACATTTGTAGTGGTTTTCGAAACATTACCTTCCTCATCACAAACCACAACCTTCAAACCTCGTTTGCTTTTGACTCTTGAAAGAGCCACATACAATTGTTCATGTGTGAAAACGGGACGTGGGAGGTACAAACCAACTTTTGAAAGGGATTGACCCTGGCTCTTGTTAATTGTCATAGCAAATGAAAGTGACAAAGGATATTGTTTTCTTACAATCTTTATCGGTAGACGCTTATCAGACGAAGTAATTCTCAACCTTGGAATGTGATTCGTCCGAATACATATACGTAAAATATAGTATAAGGATTAGTCAATAATAGTATAGTAATAAGTATTCCGCGAGGATTCTAGAAGATTACTTTTATCCAAAGTAAAATTCAAAAACCTTCCCGAGTCGTATCCCGACGAGGTGCGAATTGAAAATCGAGGTTAAGTTCGTGATCGCGTGATTAAATATTTCAAGATTTTGATTTGGTTTCCTATTTCTACAAATATAAATGCAAAAACACGTAAAGGCACGCAAACAATTAAAGCAATTAAAGATATGGACTAAAATCGTTAACGGGAATTTAAAAAAACACAACTTAAAACCTAAATTATCAAAATTAAGTCCTACAAATGCAAATTTAATTTTTATAAATCCTAGATGACTTAAAATAATTTTAGAAAAAAGAATTATATTTTTTGATTTTATTTTATTTATTATGAATTAAAAACTATTTTAATCTAGAAAATTAATTAAAAATACTAAACTAATTTATAAAAATTCTAAAAAATTACTAAAAGAACTTTAAACTATGACTAATGCAAGAAAATTAAAACTGCTAGAATAGGGCTTATAAATAAGCCCAGAAAAATCAAATAAGCTATATAAGCAAAACTAAAAAATGCCCTTAAGAAATAAATGTTGCAAGACTTGTTTGAAAAAGACCCAAGGCTATTGGTTTTTAGTGTGTGTGTTGTGAGGTGTTGTGTTATAAGGTGGAGGTCACAGGTTCGAAACCTGTGGCCACCCTTTTTGTAATTTTTTTTTCATTTTTCTTTTTGAACAAGACAAAAATAAGCAAGTTTAATAAAAGGGACTGAATTTGAAACTTAATAATAAGCTCAGAAAAAGCTAAGAAATATGACAGTTTAGCTTAATAAGTCATATGACTTTTAAGCTAAAACGGTTTTGGCGTTTTGGGTACAATAAGTTAAAAGCAATGCAAATAAGCAGAAAATAACCTTAACCCTAAACCTAATAAGCACAAAGACTACAAATTAGTAAACAAAATAAACTGAAAATTTTCTAAAAAAAACTTTAAGATAGCAACCGAACGAAACAGAAGTTAGGACTTAAGACCACTTTTTAAGCTAGATTTAGAACAAGTTAAGTACTAGAAATAAGCTACAAGCTTAAAACAGATCAAGAATGCTAACCAAAGAACAAATTTGAGCTAAGATTAAGCAAGAAGAAAAAGAAAATAAGCTAGAAAAAGGCTTAATAAGATGACAGACTAAGCTAGTTTGTTTTTGGCTTTTTGGATTAAAATGACAGAATTGCAGCTTAATTTTAGGACTCAATAAGCTAAATAAAGACTAATAAGCTGAAACCAAACTAGACCTAAACCTAAAAGCATAAAGGAGTAAAAATCATCAACCAAATAAGCAAAACAAAACACTTTTAAGACAGCAGTTTTAACTTTCAAGTTAAAACTGCTAGGCTAAGCAGTTAAAACTGTGGACCTTTTTAAGACTCAATAAGCTTCTAGAACACAAATAAGCTAAAAACAGATCAACATTAAGCTTTAAAAAGCATAAAGGACAGGAAATAAGCAAATCAAATAAGCTGGAAAAGACTGGAAAGCTAAAGACAGATTATTCAAAATCAAGGACTTCTTCAAAATCTTAAACTAAGCTAAAAGACAGAAAAGCTTATTGATTAAGCAAATAAGCTAAAATCAGATTAAGCATTGACTAAATAAGCTAGAACTAAACTAATTGGCAAAAGAAGATAAGCTAAGAGGGCTAATCACCCTTATCCCAAACACCCTTTTAAGCTTTTGAAAACCAGCTTTAAGCTAATTTAAACCTCACAAACCATGGATTATTGCAAACAGATGAATAATATTGATCTTTAAAGACAAATAAGCAATAATTTCAAAATAATAGGCACCAGATCAATAAGCTAATGACTAAGCTGATATGACCTCTAATAAAACAGTTTTACCACTAATTTGAACAAATGACTCTAAAACTCAACTAAGACTGATTATAAACTAACATCTAGATATTATAAGCTAAAACAAGACAGATTAAGCACTAATAAACAGTGAATAAGCAGATTAATAAATGCAGAAAATAAGCTAAGAAATGAAAAGGAAAAGTGTACCTTAATCCTTTGCTCTAAACAAGGATTTAAATGCTCAAATGAGCCAATCTACAAGCTAGCTTTCAAATAAGCTTTGAATAAGCCTATAAGCCCTTCCAGAATTGGCTTATCATCCCATTTGGCTTATTCAAGTAAATTGAATTGATTTGAGTGAATTTGAGAGTGAAAACTCAGTTAAGCTTTTGAAAAAGCTTAACTGAGTGAGACAGGAGTAAATGAGCTTATTAGCTTATCAGAGCTTATTGATAAACAACATTATTGCATAAAGGAGGAATTTGAACATGAATTTAAAGCAAACTTCAATTTTATTAACACTTATTGAAAATTACATTACTTGAAAGGAAATACAAGATTTAAAAGACAGTAATAAAAATAAGCACTAATAAGCTGGAAAATAAGAACCTACACTACACTAAATTACCCTACTCCTAGATAGATGATACTGTGTGAATAAGTCTCCTTTTATAGCCAGCGAGAGAAAGTTCTAGGTCTATGAGATGCTCCCCAATCTTCAATCCACACCCTTAAATCCAAACCGCCTCAAAATCAATCAATTTGAGCCCTTGATTTGATGCCACGTCCCATCGTCCAATCATTGCTTGTAGGATTGCCAACGTGGCTTAATAACTGTCAGAGGTGTCAGACGTTCTAGAAGCAAACGGGCGTGGGGTGAAAGGGATTGATTTACCCTGGTAATCGTTGTCCTGTGTAAGATTGGGAGGGAAAGGGATAAGGCAAAATAATTTTGACCGGGTTTTTATAGTTATGACCTTTGACCCGTGTTTATATAAGAGTTAGGCCTGGACTTTGTTTTGGGCTTGTACTAGATATAAGGGTTTATGGATTGGATTTTGGTTTAAAAGGGCTTATGTTTTTTATATAGTATCAATCTTGGGCTGACCCGGCCCAATAAAATGGGTTTGGGTTGGCCCGTAGAAGATGGGTACGCCTTCGGCTTCATTTTTTCGCGCTCATTCCATTCCTGTGCTCGGCTTTGTCCGTTTTGCCTCGTTTTTGTTCTTTTTAATGAATATCTACATCTGCAAGACACAATTCACAAAACAAGCAAATACAATGCATTTTTCTGTATTTATTGGTCATTATTGGTCTTTTTAGCTTGTTTAATTAGGTAAAAGGTATGTGTATTTAAGCACATACCAGAATGATAACCTCCTTTCCAAAGTGTGTTCCATTAATGATTTGTGCCTGAATTGAAGTTCTTGTTAATCTAAGAACTTGAAGCCTTGTCCCGTTACATAATCCATTTGCTTGATCAATATTTCGTAACAACATTATCGGGACACCCACTTTTAATGCAAGTCTGTGGTTTGGAACACCTGAGAACTTCAACCCATTGATAAATTCTGGTGAGAAAACAGCTTCATCAATGGCGGAACCACGTTCAGTTTTATCAATGCTATCGCAACTTAAATAAACCATTTCTTCTCTTGGAAATTTGTTCAACAAATGATCATTTATAGTGTCCACCACTTCATTTGTGGGAGCAAGAATGGCTTTTTCTTGGAAGTACGACGAATCATTTATGTTATTCAAAAGGTTTGGATAAGTAAAATCAATAATAGATGTGACAGGGTCATCAACCGCATCTATTAGAAGTTCTTCGGGAACATCTATTGACACCTCTCCATCGTTTGCTTCACCAAGCTCTCCGTCTCCTACTTTTTATATCCATTTTGCAAAATCTAGTATTTTGCATACATCTTCAGGGCTTGCGCCGACAGTAAGCCTCATGTTTGTGATTAATTTTAGAACCTCGCAATGATCCCACAAGTAAGATTGCTTTAAAGACGCGTTTACAATGTCTTGTCGTGATCCTTTTGGAATAACTGGGAGAACTTGCCTAAAATTACCGCCAAACACCATTGTCATGTTTCTAAAAGGCGTTTCACATGTGTCATACCAGGTCCTACGTAGTACGTCTCTTAAAGTCCGATCTAAGGCCTCGAAACAAAGTTTATTTGTCATAGGCGCTTCATCTCATATAATGAGCTTGCACTTCTTTAACAATGCTCCCAAATCACTTTGCGGACAAATGGAGCAAGTAGACGTCTCATCAATATTAATAGGAATGTGGAATCTGGAATGAGCGGTTCGGCCTCCCGACATTAATAAAGATGCAATACCACTGGACGCGACATTTAACACTATATCACCCTTTCTTCTAATACCGACATTAAGTGTTTTCCATAGAAAGGTCTTCCCAGTACCTCTGTAACCGTATACAAAATATACACCTCCTTGTCCTGTTTCAACGAAGTTCATTATTATGGCATAAACACTTTTCTGTTTCGTGTTTAAAGAGACGTATAGACGTTCATACTCAAATTGTAATTTGGTCGGATTATAATCTAACTCATTGTATATAAGCCAATTACCAAATTTAGATATGTATCTCTCATCTGGATAAGGCATCTCAGGCCAACGCCTCAATGTTGTACCTCTCGATCGCATAAGTTCTTCGATATAAAACAAAGCGACATTTTTCTTTTCCTCGTCACTAACCACCAAATCTGCATGAAGTAAATGAATTATGAGAAATTATGTACCATCAAATGTATTCAAACATTTCAAAAAAAAAACATATAAATGTTGATGGATAGCTAGGTTTTGCATATTTACATTACTAAAAAGTCTAAAAGTGAGTCCGAGTTGGTGGATTTCAACACATACAAAATGACTTGTTTGAACCTATTACCTAAGAGGCGACATTCATTCATTATTTAAGTGTATATAGCAGATCTAAAAAAAATTAACTACCTGATTAAAGCTCAAACAAATGGTTATGGAAATTTGAATTTGAATTCTAAAATAAAAAGGAGGATACATATAAAAGAATTAGCAATATGGTGAATGAATGAAATACCTATAAAACATGCTTATTATCTAAATAAGACAATATGTGTAATCAGGTACCACCATCCTATATTCAAACAATTACTTCAAAAACCAATTAATATATATGTTGTTTATGTTTTTTTAGTTTTTTCTCTTATTAAGCTGAAACCATTGGTGTGATGTGTTTTTTATTGTAGCTATTTGTCTTAACAGGTAGAAGCAACAAAAGTTAAAAAACTCTTAATCCAACATCGGTTAAAGAACATTACCTGGTCTTTTTAGAATCTGCCTTCGCTTGAATTGCACATCTTCCGCAAGCAAGTGCCATGTTTGTAACCAAACACTCAAAGGCATGGTTAGTTCCTTTTGGGATAGTAATGTAACAAATAGCTCACGAAGATGTTCAGCGGTTGCCCAATGCGATGCGTCTTTAATACGTTCAATATACTCCTTATCGTCCTCTAAAAGACCCGCTGCGTAGCAAGCCTCATTGTAAGTAGGATAAACTACTCCGTTCACTTTTTAATTTCAGCATGCGTTCTACATCCTTTTGCATTGTTGAGTAGCATCCTACAATAGAAAGCGTCTCCTGTAGATATAGGAACATTATGAATGCGGCCAATTGACTTTCCTTGCTTCCTAAGCGTCCAAATTCTTTTAGGCGCATTCCATACATACTTTTTAGGAAACTCAGCGTACGTTAGTTCCCTAGCTGCTGGATAGAGTTCATTCATTTTCATCCAACCTTCGAACATACTATGACCAACTGATGGCTTGTGAAGAACCGTTTCAAGGTCAGAGTTTTCGTCATACAAAACTTGTTGCCGCCTGGCAGGTGAAACGATAGCATCTCAACAGACGGTGTTCTATATTGAACTTCAAAGCCAAATAGCCTCCACGCCGCCTCACACGCAGATAGGTATCTGCAATCAAGGTACGCCTTAATCTCGTCAACAGGTTTTTGAATCTGTTCACCATCTACTGTCGTAGCCAGTTCATACAACTCTACCGACACTATCTGGACCTTTGTTTATGTACTTAAACAAATACTTGATTGATCCCGTCTGGTTGCACCATTCAACGTTAATGTGGCACTGATAACGTTTTAAAAGCGTAGCATTATACGGGATAACAAAACCGTTATGCAAATGATGTCTGCTCTTTTCTACATATTTTCCGTCGTCGTGTCTTCTATAGACAGGATAGCCCGTCAACAGAACTGTGTTGCATAAATTCTTTGGGGAAGTGTTTGGAACATTTCCTATCAACCATACAAGCCTGACTTGGGTCATCTTCACCGCAAAGACCATGCATCATGAAATCCGAAACTAATTTGTATAAATCGGGATCGTCATTTGGATCTGGTATCTCGGCTGATATGTATTTGTTAATGTGTTCAACGTTTGGCACCTTGTCCTTATGCAAAAACAAACATATATGGGCGTGCGGAAGTCCTCTTTTTTGGAATTCAACTGTATATACAGCTGTAATATATTGTTGTAGTTAGTATATAAGTAATTAAACTATATATGTACATGCTTTGCATAATGAGATTTTATATAAATTGATAAATGACAAAAGCTAATTTATAGTACCTGCTTGAACACGTCCAAATAAGCGCAACTCTTTTACATCTTTCATTAGCTGGTCAAGTTTCATTTTGAAAACTCTTGAAAGCACATCAGGGCGGTCTGTTGACGTAAGATTATGCTCTCGCATGTATCTTGCAATCTCAGGCCAATTAGGATTGCATGTTATAGTTATAAACAAATCGGGACAACCATACCATCTACACAATGCCATGGCATCCATGTAGTCCTGTCTCATGTACCTCGGTTCACTAGTAAACGAAGAAGACAACATGTCCGGTTTCCCAAGGACGATGGGGTCAGCATTTCCAGCCGCAATGCTACTACGGATATTTGAGTACGTATCACACCTAAGTTTTGACTGTTTCACTCGATGGAAATATAACTGTTCTGTCTCAACCATTGTGTAACCATCCACAAGGAATTTCTGAAACAAACGCCTTCCACGTGTAAATAAATTCTCTTGATTAGTACGATCGTGTATTTGATAAGAAAATCACTCCCGTATACTAACTGTTTTGTCCTTTTTACCGGTGGCTGGTTCGCCATATTTCTTTCTATGTGGTATTTCCAAATGATACCCATCTTGACCACACGGCATCAACAAAGGATATTGCAAAGGAAGGTACAAAGGATGAAAAATATTGATACGCTCCAAACCTTCACGGTGTTTTTCTATCACGATATCTCTTTTTTCTATGCATGTATCGAATTCGCCTATAATAAGACCAGCTACCTCGTTGGAGGTCGGAAGATTGTATGTTCGTCCATCTCTGCCTCGCTTCGCAACCAACTTTATTCGTATATTTTGTTTGCTGTCTTCATTGTACCGGTCACGCGCCCTTCTAAATGTCTTAACCAAATCACTTAAAGTATCTAAAACATCTTTTACTTCATTCATAATGTCTTGATCAATAGGATGCTTTGAATTCAAACGACCGGATGACCCAGAAGAATTGCTGGAAAATAATACATGTATGTTGTTAGAAAAAAACAGATTCTAAGAACAAAAATATAATCAGCGTGTATATTGGCAATAAATAATTATGTGAAAAATAATAACCTAAAAGCTCGTGCTCTATTCTCAATTTCGTTATATGTGTCATATATATATAGCTGTGCAAATTTCGGAGGAGCACCTTCTTGCGGAAGCAAACTACCCATACTATGGTAAGTTTGACCATGTAAGCGAAAAACGTATGGGCCACGACCTCGTCTGTTAATTGAATCGTCAACTTTCCCACCCATTGAAGTAAAAGCAATGTTATTCCTGAAATTTTGACTTTTTCCGTCATCATTCAAAAATAAATCAAGTAATGGTTTTGGCGTAGCAAGTGGTTTTTCAAGCATCACTTTTCCCTTCTTGCAGCATATACTATAAGCCTTGTTCACTGGATTAGGGTTTCCTCTTTTTTCTTCCGCTTCCCATAACAAATCATGACATTCTTTACACTCAAATGTAGGATCGCCATGGTCGTAGTATTCTGAAAATTATAAATGCATGTTTCTGTAATGTGGGTAACAATCACGATCTTATGTTTAAAATGACGGGAAAACAAAATAGATAAATACCTTCTGATATACCATAGTATTTGTCATAAACTTTCCTTATATTTCCATCATCATCAAGATTAAATCTGATTGGCGTGCGATTTTTTAACGCTGGTCTCTTTGAACGTTTTGTTCTTCTTGATGATTTACCTACTTCATAGGTTGATGTTTGTGTACTGAATGGTCGAATGGTTGGTGTAAGAACAGTACTTGCTGTTTTTTTGGGCCCCTGCTTATCATGTAGAACCACGGGTGTTTTCAAAGTAACTGAAAAAAGCATGACGTGAATAATGAAAAACTATTTACATACAACGAAGGAGGTATTAACTCAAGAATGTGATCCTAATAATTACCGTTTGAAACATCATTTAGGGGAGAATGTCTTTTACGTGCTTGATCAACTGGAGTGACTTGATTACAATTGGTTGGCGAAGAATTGCGCCCAAGAGTACTTGAATTATCATGGTTAATCGTGTTGCACAAAACAGAACTTTGTGATACTATGAATGAATAAAAAAATCTGAGTTAGATTATCATACAAGTGTTGTAATATACATTATTTTGTCATATAACAAATAAATAAATTGTTATTCCAAAAGTATTGAACCTTTTGAAACATCATTCAACCTTTTGAAACATCATTCAGCGGAGTTTGTCGTTTACGTGTTGAAGCAACTGGTGTTACTTGCTGTCCTCTTGTTGCAACATAAGCAGGAGAATTAGGCGTCATCCGACTACTTATAGGAGTTGTAATTGTGCTGCAAAAAGCAGGCGTTTGTAAAACTAAACAAAATATAACACAATGGTGTGAGAAAAAGTACACTTGTTGTAGCTCATAATAAGTACAATATACATACATAAGTTTCTAACCATTAGAGTTTTCCAATGTAGGCGTTCTGCTATTTCCAAAAGCTAAAGGACTTGTCACAAGATTAGTTGATTGTTTTGGTGTCCGCTTAACATGTCCTGCAAAATTTACGTATAAAACACATGAAAGATGTTTAACATTCATTAAATAAAGAGCATAATTCAAGAAAGTTAAAGAGTTATCTGACCTCGTGTTGCAACAGATTTCGTTGAATTAGGCAACCTTTGAGTACGATTAGCATTGGTAGTAGTGTTGCTAAGAACAGGACTTTGAGTACGAATTAGGCAACCTTTGAGTACGATTTCATAATTGTCCATTTGTTGTTAAAATATGCACTTAATCACCTTATATTTCATTTATAGGAAACTATGGATGTTGGAGCGGAAAGACACAAAAATTGGACAAGTAAAATGAAGAAATTATGCTGACAAGACCTAACTACGGCATAGTTGCCACATTGAACTACGCCATAGTTTCCACATTGACCTACGCCGTAGTTCAATTTATAAGTACCTATCATACTATAGGCGGAGATATGAACAATCCCTACACATTGAACCAGGTACTATGGATAGGTTGACCTCCGCCTATAGTATGATAGGTACTTATAAATTTAAGGAAAACTCTTCCGGGAGGGTTTTAGCCAAGATGTGGGATAATTGGTATTAAACAAGTCATTAAGATAGTTGGAAGTTAATCACTGTAGACTAGATGCTCACCCTTCGTCTATAATGGGGACCTGAGATCATAGGATAGGTTTCGGTGTCCAATCGAGCCTGCCTATATTAGAACCACCATAAGCGATAAGTAAACATTGCACTAGGAGACATTATCATAACTCTAGCAAGAGAATAACTGCTTTTTTGAAGAACCTAAAAAGGTAATTCATGCATTGAAGGATCCAAGCTGGATAGAGGCCATGCAGGAAGAGCTTTTACAATTCAAGTTACAAGAAGTTTAGACTTTAGTGGATTTACCAAATGGAAAAAGGGCTATAGGCTCTAAATGGGGTTTCAGGAATAAAAAGGATGAAAGGGGAATTGTGATAAGAAATAAAGCAAGATTGGTTGCTCAAGGGTACACACAAGAAGAAGCGATTAACTATGATGAAGTCTTTGCCCCTGTTGCAAGAATTGAAGCAATTAGGCTATTTTTAGCTTATGCTTCATTTAAAGATTTTGTGGTGTATCAAATGGATGTAAAAAGTGTTAAATCAGTTTACATATATTTCAAAATTAAACACTAAAACAAACAACAACACATATATAGAGAGACTTCAAGTGTAATGCTAAACCTGCAATGTTGTATATTTGTGTTGAAGATCTATTGGATAACGATAATGGAGGCAAGCTTCCATTGAGCGGATTATCTAAGGCATACAAAAAAACATTCTTATACACAAATCTTAACAAACGTATGCACAACAATTGTAAGTATAGAGAAACCTACCAGTAAGAAATGCATCCGAAGAGACACTTGGGTTTGATCTTTTATCCTTTGAAGATGCACGTTTTTTGTTGGACATCAATTCTTTTCTACGTTTTCTTGCATTGGCTGGATCATTTTCATCCATGGTAGTATCTGAAAGAACAAAAAAGGAGTAATAATACAAATAAGATGCAGGCTTATAGTAACGGTGACACCATTTTATGTAACGCCATTTTTGAGTAATCAAATCCTATAATTTTGGATTGTAATAAAAGCGAATATATTATACTAGCTTAAAGACCCGTGGACTCACGGGGTATTTTAAAGGATTTTTTTATAAAAGGTACATGCGTAAGTAAAGTAAGTAAACAACGAACGTAGATATGTTCGGTTAATATATATGAAATAAACAATGAGATAATAAGTGAAATATTCGATAAACAATAAACTGTGTGTAACAATGAAAGTAATAATCGTCGATGCATGTTGGCTGTCCCGAGTATGACACTGGTCTTGAATAGGCGAATGCCATCTATGAGACATAAGCAAGTAATAAGCCTAGTCCATTTCGTGAAAACTAAGAGTAAATTTAAAATGTCAGTAAAAATGATTGTGAACAATAATTTAGTTTACTTTAAAATACACAAAAAACATGACATATGTAGATTGTTCATACCTCTTGAAGTTTGTTCATAAACCTTGTAACACTTCTTTGTAGACAACATTTGTAGTAGTTTTACATATATTGTCGTCTTGATCACAAACAACAACCTTCAAGCCCCTTTTGCTTTTAACTCTTGAAACGGCAACGTATAGTTGTCCATGTGTAAAAACAGGACGTGGTAGGTACAAACCAACTTTTGAAAGCGACTGACCTTGGCTTTTGTTAATTGTCATGGCAAATGATACTAACAGAGGAAATTGCTTCCTAACGATCTTAAGCGGTAATCGTTTATCAGTCGGATGATAACCTTCTTTCCAAAGTGGGTTCCATTAATGATTTGGGCACTAATAGAAGTTCTTGTTAATTTTAGAACTTGAAGCCTCGTTCCATTACACAACCCGTTTTTTTTTTTTGAACGACGACTTTTATTAAAAAAAACTAGCAAGGAGCTAGAAATTACCAAAGAAATAAGAAGACGGGTTTATTTATACCGATCTCCCAGCTAAACAAGTATTGCATCTATACCGACACCAGTAATAAGACAACACATATAATCTCATCACCAAAACGTCTCCATGAGATTTGGGCTTGGCCTCCGAACATCTCTATTACGAAAATTCCATAAGAGCCACACATCACAAAATAAATACCTTGGAAAAAACATGTTTTTTATTCTTCTTCAGGCAGTTTAACATTAGTCGATCCAAGACCTCCATTCTCCGTAAGGAGTTAATATCCATAAAAAGGCACGTCCCACCACCGTTTTTAATTTATAAAATCTTCTTTGCCGTGTTAACAAGTCGAAGAACAAATGATCATTGTTTCCAATCCCACGATCACAATTCACACAAGATAGAGACTCAATATCTATACCACGTCTGGAAATGTTAAATCTAGTAGGTAAGGAGTTCGTCATTACCTTCCAAGCGAAGGTGTTCACTTTGCTGGGAACATATCGAATCCACCTAGTCTTTACACAACCCGTTTGGTTGATCAATATTTCTCAACAACATTATCAAGACTCCAACTTTTAATGCAAGCCTGTGGTTCGGAACCCCAGAGAACTTTAAACCATTGATAAATTCAGTTGAGAAAATAAATTATATATCCTACAAACAAAAATAACATAATACAAACATGATAAGAACTTATTAATTTAAATGCATACGATCAAATGTTATTATATATATACTACAGATAAAAATCCACTTGCCTGCATTAATCAAACATGATTTGGAATTGAAGTCCACAATGTCATACTACATGCACAGACTTGCTTGGAGCATAAGCTTGCAAGGAAAACTAAAGCACCCATCAGTTTGCTAAAAAAATTATGGACCAAAAACTCAAGAAAACGGAGTGAAGCGATTGCTGCCAAAAAAATCATTTATAATCACAATAAATTTGTGTTATCGACAAACAACATATTACATGATATCATAAAATTTGTAAACACAATTAGTAGAACTTACTTGAATGCTCTAATCCTGTTGGTTTTTTGTGAAGTGGATAAAAGAAGAGGCATTTTTTGTGTTTGATGATTAGAATGATATAGTTTAATGATTTGTTATTTGATTTATATAACAAAAATGAAGGGTTTTATATTAGTAAAGTTGTTAAATATGAATGAGTAGTGATTTATTTTTGTAAAGCTATTAAAACATTAGTAAATACAATGATAGGCGGTCTTTGACCTTGAATATGTTAAACTATTTTTTAATTGGCTATTAAAACAATAGTAAATACCAGTCAAAAATGGTTCTTCATTTAAAGGAATGATTAATTAACATATATATTGAAATTGTTTTTTCAACATGATGATAGGTTTGAATTTCTGGTTTAACAGATGATAAGTTTTATAGCATTTAGCAACACAATATATTTTGAATAGATAAGCAAAATTAATTTAACATAGATAATGGAAATCGGTTTTTTTTTCAACATATGGATATGTTTGAATTTCTGTTTAATTAATGATAGGTTTTATAGCATTTTGTCACACAATATATTTTGAATAGTAAGCAAATTAATTAACCTAATATATATGGAAATGGTTTTTTCAACATAATATTTTAAGTGAAATTGAATAGCGCATTAATGTAGAATTTGAACTGTAAAAAATAAACACAATTACTTAAAATAAATGCGAAATTAAGACATGAGGATCAACTAATAATATGAGAAATAGAATAATCTGACATTACTCAACCATAGTATGCAAAGTAATTTAAACTAATCCATAACTAAAATCATATTGGAATACATTTATTATAGAAAACAAAAGCATATAAAGTTTTGCATGGTTCATGGCACATGAAACTTTATTCTTCACTAAAGAAGTTGAAATCGACGACGTGATCAGTTTCTTGAAAGATGTAAACAGATGTGATCAGTTTCTATTTCCTCAGTGAAAACCAACAACGGTAAACAATTTAAATTATAACCAATCAATCATGTTCTATTTTGTTTTAAACATTAGGCACAAAAAAGCAGTGATTGACTTATATCAAATTATTTATTTACTCTCTACCATGAATGCAACTTTCAAAATTGTAAAGTCTTAAATTTGTCTACATGTTTAAACGACATGTAACTACATTAAGGTTATCAGCATTTCATACCGTATCTAAACATAACATGTGATGTTAACGTAAGTATAATGTAATGCAAATACGATGTTCATGAGTAAAAAACAATAACATTGTTTATTCATTACTTTCAACGCATTCCAGATCAACAAAAGCTGGAACATTAAAAAAAAACATAGCATGCAAAAGCGCATAAATCTTATTAGGACAACCCAATGCATAAATCACGAAAGAAATTGTCTAAAAAACCATGCCAAAGCCAAAACATGGTTGACATCCAAACACTGTCTAAGAAAAAGCTCCAGAAAACAACTGAAGACATAACATTATTATTGATAGCCACTGATGTGTGCTAAAACACACATCATTTTTACCTCGAAAAAAACTTTTAATTGGACTAAAAACACTAAAATATGGGAAATTATATTGCAAATATGTTGTATTGTGTTTTTATGTCTAGCAGGTACTAAGGATTGAAAACAAAGCAAAAAACAAACTAGAATTTTTGGGTTCGATTTGATTAAGTTTTCTCATTATTCAAGACCAAGACGAAGTCGTTAATATTTGTTGAGCATGCCATTGTAAAGAGCATGGGATTTCAAGTCTGACGGTGCCTTCATTGTTTATTGGGCCGCCCGTTACCCTTAAGGGCTGGGCCGACCCTTACCTATATAAGCCTAAGATAAATAACCTTTGTTACTTATCCCAGCCTAAGCATTTACCTGTTAAGCCTAAATTCTCGGCCCAAATCAATATTCTTTTACTACTGCTTGAATTCACATGTAATTTGCATTTGAAAGACTGAATGTAATGGTAAGGTCGACCTTCGGTCGGTCGTCCCATGTGGAAGCAACTAAGGTCGGTCGTCCCATTACCTCGACCGAACTAGACTAGTCCCCCCAACCTTTGCAATTGTTTGGGTCGTGTAGAAGACCGAGTAAATGAAGCCGTTTCCTATAAATTTTTTTTATCCCTTTATTTTCTATAAAACCCAACATCTTCTTTCCTATTTTCACACACATATACACTTTTTATCAAAAACACACACTACAAACAATATGTCTCAAATTAATTCTGAGTGTTTATTTTTCGATGATACGGATGATGAAACGGAAGTGAATAGTTTACTCTCCGGTTTTTTAATAGACGCTGCTTTGGTTATTCAAGCATCTACTCCTACAATCCAAAAATACCAACGAAGCTATATGCCTAGAGATCGTTACAGTGCTCATGACAGTATAGTGCTAGCTTACTTTGCTAAAAAACCATTTTACAACGCCTATTTATTTGGTAAACGATTCTGAATGAACCGATCGCTGTTCACCCGCATTGTTCGAGATTTGTCTGTTAACTGCACTTATTTTCAAGAAGTGCGTGATGTTGTTGGAAAAGCTGGCATCTCTGCTTTAGTGAAGTGTACCTCTGCGATTCGCCAACTAGCATACGCTGCTGTTCCAGATTCTCTAGACGAATATTTACAAATCGGTGAAAAAACTTCTCGTGATTGTTTGATGCTTTTCTATAACGGGGTTATAGAGTTATATGGCGAGGAGTATTTGCGAAGGCCTACACAAACTGACGTCGAAAAACTCTACGCTTTTCACGAGAACAAACATGGGTTTCCTGGTATGATAAGCAGCATAGACTGTACAAAATGGCCGTGGGCTCAATGTCCACAAGCATATCATGCTCAATTCAGTAGGGGTGATTCCGGGTTCGAGCCATTCATTTTGTTAGAAGTGGTTGCCTCATAAGATTTATGGATTTGGCACGCCTTCTTTGGTGTTACAGGTTCGAACAATGACGTTAACGTTTTACGTCAATCCCCTATTTTAAATGATCTTAAAGTAGGAAAAGCACCAGAGGTTCCATTTGTGGCTAACGACGTGACTTATAAATGGGGATATTATTTTACTGACGGGATATATCCAGAATGGGCTGTGCTTTTGAAGTCTATTTCGCAGCCAGGGTCAAATGATGTGAAGCGAATAAGATATAAGCAAGCGCATGAAGCAACAAGAAAAGATGTGGAACGAGCGTTTGGCGTGCTAAAGAAAAAATGGGCTATCGTAAGAACTCCTGCACGGTCTAGGAGTCTTAAAAGGATTACGCATTTGATGTACACTTGCATCATATTACATAATATGATTCGTAAAGAAAAAGGAAAGGAAATCTCTGCCGACTTTTATCCGGAGGAACAACATCGTGAAGATGATCCCGTAAGATCGACACAAGATAGGCTACGAGTTATCAGAGAAATACACGACGAAGAAACTCATCTTAATCTTAAAGCCGATATAGTGGAACACATTTGGCATCGAACAAATGCAAACTAATTTACTATAATTTTTTATCATTCGTAATTTTTTTTCCGTCTTTTCTTCCGTGTATTTTTATTTTCGTATTTTAGTTTGTAATGTTTAATTATTAATGTAATGTTAATTTTTTTTGTTCGGTCGCCTCTGCGGTCACCACTACGGGTGTTTGGTCACTATGTGGCCTAGGAGAGAGAAAGATGAGTTGGCGCTGATGTGGCGATGTACTCTGCGGTCACCACTACGTTTAGCCAAATGAAGAATGGAAGAAACAAGTGATCACGTGTCCTTTTAATTAATTCCAAAGGGTAATGTTCCCCTCCACTAACTTCTTATGGGCGAATCATAAGGCAACACGTGGCCCTATAATTTTCAACATTCAAATTATGTATTCAAATGGTACGAAGATTGTATAAGTTAAAGTAAGATGCGTTCATCAAACGCATTGTAATGGACCACGTGGCGTTTTTATAGTGGTAGATCGGGTATCCTAGGAGACACACATGATCCAACAAAGGGGCATTAATGACAATCATTGGTGATTAATATCCGATGTGTGCATCGCGTTGGGATGAAGCAAAATATTGGTGGACCAAAATGAAGTATCTAAGTTGGCATAAGGGCGAAATGACAGGTTTACCCCCATCAACTTTGATTATATAAAGGCACTACGTAGCAGCTTGAGAAGAGGAGTATGAGTATTAGTTAGTTTTGTAGTTTTTTAGAATACTCTCCACAAAATATTTTAGCTTATTAGTTTTCTTCTATTCAGCTTATTTGTAATTTCTTTAGCTTATTGTAAGAAACTCTTTGGCTTATTAATGAAAATGGTTTGAAAGTGTTGGATCTCATTTTAGTTTAATGTTTATGCTTACATCTTTTATTTCTTTTCGAAAGTTCTTATAGCTTATTTTGATCATTGAGCTTATTTTGAAATTTGGACAAGGAGCAATGAGTGTTGTTTGGCTCAGCTTATTTTATAAGCGTTTGACTCCGTTGTTTTCGAATAGCTCATATCATTTAACTCTTCCTTCCTTTTGTTCTTTTAGCTCGATTCGGACAACAAGAAAAGTACATCGAGCTTACGTGCTTGGCTTATTCTTTTAAGCCTAGTTACTTTTAGGTCCGAGAGCTTATTTGCGTTCAGTTTAGCTTATTTTTCAAAAGTTCTAAAATAGTTTTAAGTAAGTTTAGTTTTCGTTCATGCTTTGCTTGTTTTTTTTCATTAGCTTATTTAGTAGAAAGGATAGCTTAAATCTCTAGCTTTTTCGGTTCTTCTTATTCTTCTCTTGCTCGATTCGATTTGTAAGATAAGCCTCGGACCATCTTAGTAGTCGAGAGCTTATTAGATTTTGCTTATTACAAGAATATTATTGTCTTAGTAGCTTACTCCTAGCTTATTAGTTGTCGGATTAGTTTTAAATAGCTTATTTGATTTTTACTTTACTTAGTCATAGCTTAATCTAGTATTATTCGTTACCTTTTTCTCATTTCTATATTTTGAAAACTGTTTTACAAAAAAAAAACCATTTTTGAAAGTTACAAAAACTGTTTTACATTACTTAGTATTAACTGTTTTACTACTATAGCAAATTGAGTTGGGCCTTGGCCCATGCGATTTATAAGAACGAA
>BQNB010084100.1:0-28850 GCA_026074375.1 Tanacetum coccineum
ATCTTGGCATTAGCATTAACCTCATGCCACTTTCCGTGTGGAAAAAGTTTTCCCTTCCCGAACTTACTCCTACTTGTATGACTCTTGAACTTGTAGACCGGTCAATTTCTAGACTGATCGGTGTCGCCGAAGATGTCTTCATAAAAGTTGGAAAGTTCTATTTTCTGGCCGACTTTGTAGTCGTTGACTTTGATGCCGATCCCCGAGTTCCTCAAATTCTCGAGAGATCCTTTTTAAAGACCGGACGTGCTTTGATTGATGTTTATGCGGGAGAATTAACTCTTTGTGTTGGCAATAAAGCCGTAACATTCAATCTTGATCAAACTTCGAGGTACTCCTCTAATTATGATGATATATCGGTTAACCGAATCGATGTCATTGACGTTACTTGTGAGGAGTATTCTCAAGAAGTTCTTGGATTTTCTGTGAGTGGAAATCCCACTCCAACTAAGGAACCAATTGTTTCTACCTCTTCTCCTACTCTCACTCCCTTCGGGGATAGCGATTTTCTTCTCAAGGAAACCAATGCTTTCCTAGCTATTGAAGATGAGCCAATTTCACCAGAAATTGATGACTCTTACTATGATTCGGAGGGAGACATTCTTCTTCTTGAATAATTTCTTAATGATGATCCATCATCACCACCTCTCCCTCCATAATAACTTAAAGTTGTTGAACCTAAAAATGAAAAATATTTAATTGATGAACCACCCGAGGTCGAACTTAAGGACTTACCGCCTCATCTTGAATATGCATTTTTGGAGGGTACCGACAAATTACCCGTTATAATTGCTAAAGACTTGAAAGGTGAGGAAAAAGCGGCTCTCATAAAGGTTTTGAAGTCATATAAGCGAGCTCTCGCTTGGCAACTTTCTGACATTAAAGGTATTAACTCGGAATTTTGTACACACAAGATTCTAATGGAGGATGACTTCAAACTGGCGGTCCAACACCAAAGAAGGGTCAATCTTAAAATCTACGAGGTAATCAAAAAGGAGGTTCTTAAACTCCTTGATGCCGAATTAATTTACCCTATCTCGGACAGTCCTTGGGTAAGCCCCGTGCATTGTGTACCGAAAAAGGGTGGCTTTACCGCTGTTGAAAATGATGAAAACGAGTTCATTCCTACTCGATTGGTTACAGGGTGGCGTGTATGCATTGACTATCGAAAGTTAAATGACGCCACCCGTAAAGACCACTTTCCATTACCCTTTATGGACCAAATGCTTGAGAGACTAGCGGGAAACGAATACTATTGTTTTCTCGACGGTTTCTCGGGTTACTTTCAAAATTCCCATCGACCCTCAAGATCAAGAAAAAAACACATTCACATGTCCTTATAGAACGTTCGCCTATCGTCGCATGCCTTTCGGCTTATGCAATGCATCGGGCACGTTCCAAAGGTGTATGATGGCTATCTTTCACGATATGATCAAAAAAACAATGGAAGTCTTTATGGACGACTTCTCGATCTTTAGGAATTCATTCGGAACTTGCCTCTCCCATTTGGACAAGATGCTTAAAAGGTGTGAAGACACCAATCTTTGTCTAAATTGGGAAAAGAGTCATTTCATGGTTAAGGAAGGCATTGTCCTTGACCATAAGATTTCCAAAAATGGGATTAAGGTCGATAAAGCCAAAGTCAATGTGATTGCTAAGTTACCTCATCCCACCACCGTTAAGGGTGTTTGGAGTTTTTTCGGTCATGCCGGTTTCTACCGATGGTTCATTAAGGATTTTTCCAAAATTTCCTGAACGATGACTCATCTTCTTGAGAAAAATACTCCGTTTATCTTCTCCAATGAATGTATTTAAGCTTTTGAAACGTTAAAGAAAAAACTTACCGAAGCTCCAATCTTGATTGCCCCCGACTGAGACCTACCCTTTGAGCTTATGTGCGATGCAAGCGACTTTGCCATAGGTGCAGTCTTGGGGCAACGTCATGAAAAACATTTTAGGCCTATACACTATGCTAGTAAAACAATGAACGAGGCGGAATCGCATTACACCACGACAGAGAAAGAAATGTTAGCCGTGGTGTATGCCTTCGAAAAATTCCGGTCTTACCTCATCTTGAACAAAAGCATAGTGTATACGGATCACTCCGCCCTCAAATATCTATTTGCTAAAAAAGATTCCAAGGCGAGATTGCTCCGGTGGGTTCTCCTCCTTCAAGAGTTCAAATTCAAAGTAATTGACACAAAAGGAGCCGAGAATCTCGCGGCCGATCATCTTTCCCAATTAGAAAATCCTTATGAAAGTGTGCTCGACCCAAAGGAGATAAATGAAACGTTTCCTCTCGAGACACTTAATATGGTGACTTTTCGTGGTGACTCAAGTACCCCGTGGTTTGCCGATTTTGCAAATTACCACGCGAGGAATTTCATTGTTAAAGGGATGTCGTCCCAACAAAAGAACAAGTTTTTCAAAGATGTTAAACACTACTTTTGGGACGACCCCTATTTGTTCAAAATATGTGCGGATCAAGTGATCCGGCGGTGTGTTGCGGGCCAAGAAGCTATTGACATTCTCAAAGCTTGCCATAATAGACCCACCGGGGGACATTACAGTGCCAACTACACCGCCAAAAAAGTTTTTAACTAAGGATTTTATTGGCCTACAATTTACCGAGATGCCCATGACTTGGTCACCCAATGTGACACTTGTCAGCGTCAAAGAAAAATTTCACAACGTGATGAAATGCCACAAAATTTCATCCAAGTTTGAGAAATCTTTGACGTGTGGGGCATCAATTTCATGGGGCCGTTCCCGTCTTCACAAGGGAAAAAATATATACTCGTGGCCTTTGACTACTTGTCAAAATGGGTTGAAGCGAAAGCGCTCCCCACCAACGACGCCCGAGTTGTTTGCAAATTTCTTAAATCTCTCTTCGCCTGATTCAGTGCCCCTCGTGCCACCCATTTTTGCAATGACCAGTTTGCAAAGGTCATGCTTAAATACGGGTTACTCACCATCTCTCCACCACGTATCACCCACAAACAAATGGGAAAAGTTCAAACGAAAAAACCGACAGGTTTCAATCGTGGCTTGAAACGATATTCTTGAATGGACCGTAGGCGGAAAAACCGCCGCCTCTTTGTCGGATAAACTTGAGATGACAGACTATGGGCCTTCTGTACTGCTTACAAAAACCATCGGGTGTACTCCTTACTAGCTTGTGTAAAGTGAAAGGCATGTCATCTACGATCGAGCTGGAGCACAAGCCTATTGGTCTTGAAGCATTCAACTTCTGACCTTCTCAAACCGCGGGCGATCACACGGAAAGTTAAAATCAATGAATTAAATGACCTTCGTGATCAAGCCTATGAGAAACTCTTGATCTATAAAGGAGAAACAAAGAGGTATCCATGAATTCAAGATCAAAAATAACCGCGTTTTCAACGTTAGGTAATCGAGGTTCTCCTCTTTAACTCTAGATTGAAGATTTCATCCGGGCTATGCTTAAGACCCGTTGTCCAGGGGACCACTCACGTAACCCATGTCTTTCATTATGGCACCGTCGGAGTTATCCCAATCTACAGGCCAAAATTCAAGGTGATACGGTTTCTCTCATAGAATTAGCACTATATAGAGGGGACATACCACAAATGGTTGTCGGATCTCCAAACCTTCCCAGAGGCCATCCTCCACCAATGAATTGGGGAACGGTATCAAGCTAAGTGACCTAAAATAAGTGCTTTGTGGGTGGCAACCCATGCTTATCCGTAGTAATATTATGTAGTAATGAATAAGTATTTTTTGTTGTGAGGAGGCTCGCCTCTACCTTTCTCGTGTTTTGTGTTTTTGTGATGATTGTCCAGGATTGTCCTGGATTTTTGAAGCCTCTCGTGCTCGTGGTTTTGTCCTTCGTTCACAAGAGCTTCAAATCCTCAGCTTCATTTGGGAAATCCAATATCCTAATCTAATCGACTAACGTTTATCTTTAAGCATACTTAATAAACGGCTTAGAGTGACGTAGAGACCCTTCTTAAAACATTGAGGACAATGTTTAGTTCTAGTATGGGGGGATCTATCGATTTGATTGTGCCTGCAGTCGTTGTTTTCACGTAATCCCGTTTTTACCACCAAAAATTTTGAAAAAATACCAAAAAAATTAAAAAAATTAAAAATTTTCAAAAATAAAATAAGTGTTTTGTCACAATTTTGACTTTCCTGCTGGGTACGTGTTGAGCTCTAGCTTGTTCCTTAACTTTTAGACTAAGCATTCGCGGAAATTTGCGAAGAATGAAAAATGATAGAGTTAAGTATGAGTTAGATGCTAAACAAGGATTATTTGGAAATCTTAAGAGCTCATGTGTGTAATTTGTGGCTTTTTCTCCCATAAGCTCCTAACCGGACTAATAATACGTGCTATTTTTGAAAATTAAACTTAAATCAACAATTTTTGAGATGTAGTCGATAGCAATAATTTTAGTCTTAGTTCAAATTTATACTTAAATTTTCCAAAAAGAAGTCTTCTCTATATATCGTGAAATAAAGTAAAATGAAAAAAAAAATGATGACAAATGGAAAAAAGAATGATGTTTTAATAATTATAAATGTGGGCTGATAAAAGTTTGCTGCATCTTGTCGGCTCACAACCGATGTTACAGCCTTCTAAAAGGTACGAGGGTTACGATTGCATCCCATGGTTTATGTTTAAATGTTATAGTCTGTGAATTTAATAATGTAGGAAAATCTCTTTTTCTTAAATTTAAATATGCTTTTGAACTTAGACTATTTCATTTTAAGTTGTGGTTTTTTCTAAATAAGCTATGTGTAAACGGGAAACCTAAGAGTTTTTGAAACCAAAGGTCCGTGAGTCCCGATACTAGTCTCTGTGCTGGTGTCAAATCTTGGTCAACTTGCGCTAAGGTTGGGATGTGCGAGACGAAAGTCGCTACATGGTGATTCTCGCCTTCAAACTCATTATTCTCGGGCATGGAACGTGAAGCTAAAATTTTGCAAAAGCACACCCTTTATTGTAACCCAACTCACCTCTAACACACCCCTTGTGTTTTGTTTTTTCCATTATCCCCCATTTCACATCTGATTATGGTTTGAAATTCGAAATGGCACATTCACCTAAGATATAATAATTGAGGGAGTGAAAAGTTCACAGTTTCAAAATATGAGTAGTTGTTAGCATCTTAACTTTATATTAGCGGTAGATTTCGTTTTTTAAGTTGGTTTGGGACGAGTGAAAAGTCAAGAGGACGATGGAATTTATCCTTCCTTGGGGTATTTTAGTGATTGAAAGCGCGTATTATTCTATGATCCCTAACGGTTATGAAAATAACGAAAGTCAAATATTCTAGTTAGTTATTAGAATATATATATATATATATATATATATATATATATATATATATTTATATATCTTATATATATTATATATTAATATTAGTGGTAATAAGTGTATATCTTTAACAATGGTCAAAACGGGGCTTTTCAAAGCTATTGATTCTTTAATTCCCCTTGATGAACACTTAGCTACTTTTCGAGGTAATTAGTCGAGGGGGATTGGAGATTCTTAGTTTTCTAGTGCTTACTTATAGCATTGCGTGAGGACCAGAAATCATCTTAGATATGGGGATTTTGGTATGTCCTTAATTACACATACCATTTTCCATTAAAACCGGACTTAAATGACCAAAAACGTACCAAAAATACATTGTATTTGTATGTTTTGCATTTGTATTGTGCAGGTAACGAATATCTAAGAAAAGGAAAAAAATTGAAGCTAAAACGACAAAACCGAGCACAAGAACGGAAAGAGCGTGAAAGAAAAGTCAAATCAAAGCCAAAAGTCAAAAAGTCAAAATCAAGTCAAAGTCAACCCCGACAAAGGCAAAGTCAAAGGCGGAGCCGATATCAAAGAAATGTTAAATGGGCCAACCCGTACCCATCTAATGGGCTGGGTCAGCCCATTTAAACATTATGAAGACTTTATAAGACTTAAGCCTTATAAAAAAAGGCCTAATACCTCTTTTATTATAACCGGCCCATGTCCCAAGCCCAAACAATAACCTATTTAACCACTAAACTTCTTGTATATCACCATAACACTCTATACCTTTACGCCGTTAGTCCTTTAAGGACTAACAATGCAAACAACCACCAAACTCAGGGATTGATTTTGCCAAAGTTCAAACAACTTTTCACTACCCGCCAAAGGAGCCAGGTACTATTCCCCTTTCTTCTCTACTTTATCGACAAACACCTCTACACACCTCACACCTTATCCCATCACACAAACCAACAAATGACACCTTGGAAATCCCTTGCAAGCTCATTCGGTAAGGAATGAAGACAAAAATTTGATGGCTAGGATTTAAAGGCTTGGGCACTACTCATAATCAATGGCTGAGATGAAGACTTTGAGCTACTCACACATGAAGCACAACCCTCTTATGTCTCACACAAGAAACACACATCCTAGAACCTTCTTAGTCTCTATATAAATAGGACTTTGTAAGCCCGAATGAGGCAAGTAGTTTTAATCTAGTTTTAGTTTTCAGCTTATTTTTAAGTCATTGTCTTTCATTTCCAAGTCCTGTAACTTTTTTTAAGTATTAATGAAAATTTGAAGTTTTTAAGTCTAATTTTGAATTCTTGTTTTTTCTTTGTTAAAAGCCTCTTATAAGCTCTTATTTAAACATATTAGCTATCTGTTTTTAACTTGAATATAAAGTACTTAAATTTTTTTTACCAAAAACCAAAAAAGATTCCACTCTCAAATACCTCAGATTATTTTTGGATGATAAGCCAAACTTGGATGGGTTTATGGACACTACGAACTTGTCTTTTGACAAGTTAAAGCTTGTAGATTAGCTTATTTATAAGCTTGTTTGCCCTGTTTAAGCAAGGGCTTTTGTAAGTTTCTATTTTCTTCATTTTCTTGCATTTTTACTGTAGCATTACTTATTCTTGCTTATTTTTGCTAATTTATGTTTGCTTATGATGTTTAGTGCTTAGTATACTTGTTTTGTAGTTTTTAGAGCCAATTCTTAGTTTTTGAAGGTTTTTTTTAAAATCTGTCGTTTTTAGTAGGCCTTAAAAGTTTGCATTAATTGTTTTAGCTTATATGAGTGCCTTCTTTTTGTTGTTTAAATCTGCTTTAATATTGCTTATTATGCTTGTTAGGCATCTGGTCTTTGCAAAGTTTTGGCTTAAATAGCTTTTATCTAGTTAAAAATATTAAAATAGGATTTAAAGGGGTGTTTGATTTAACTGTTTTTATTGATCAAAATGGGTCAAAATGAGTTTAGCCTTTTGGGTTCACATTTTAGTTTAACTTAAATTCTACAATTAAAATCCAGTTTTTAGAAGATTTTTAACGAGTTAAATTTCAAAATCTCTTTTTATAAGTTGTTTGTTTAAATTGTCTAGAATTTTGTTGGAAAAAATAAGTTCATATGATTGGTTTTTTTGCGTATTGAGATTTTGTGTTGTTTTTGAGTTTGTTTAAGTGTCTAAAACATGTTAGAACAAAGTTAATGAGGGCAGCATTTGTTCATTTTTGGTTTTGTCCACATCTGTCACAAAATTTGCGAAGTGTTTGAAAATTTAAGAAATTGTTTTTTCATGCTAACTGTGGCTTATTTGATTTCAATAATAGTTTTTGGTTGTTGATATAAGTTCTTTGAGGTCTAATCTAGATTTGTTTTGAGGTTTTAAGATCATAAGGTTCTGTTTGTTTGCTTATTTTTATGCTCAAAAGTCAGGATTTGTTAAGATTGCAAAAAATCTTCTAAGTGTTGAATCTGTGTGAAACACCTTTTTCATTAAGCTTTTTAAGTGCTTATTTGATTTTCAAAATCATTTCTCTTTGTTGGCTTATTGTGCTTTTGGCCAAGCTTTTTAGTGATAAAAGTTTCTAAGCCATAAGGATTTATTTTCTAGCTTAAAAATAAGCTAGAAAAGTCCCATTTGGCTGTTTGCTTAACAGTTTGGCCAAAAAGCTCATTTGCTTATTTGCTTATTATTTTTGCTTATTTTAGGTTTAGTATTTCTTGTTAGGTTAGTTTAAGTCCATTTTAGCTTATTTCCTTCAGTTTAGAGCTTATTTAAGCTTATTTGTTTTTTAGCTTAAAAATCTTGAGTTTTATAGCTTTTTAAGTATTCTGTCTTTCTAGCTTATTTTAGTTGCTTATTTTTGTTCAAGTATGCTTTTTAGATATTGCTTTATTACTTTAGCTGATTTTGTTCAAGTTTGCTTTCTTTAGATATAGCCTATGTATCTACCAACAAGTTCCACCGGAAACTTATTATGATAATAACCTCAGGTGAGAAATATTATATTTGGTGTTTTACCAAGTTAGTGAATTTTTATTTCTTCTTTTTTTAATGGACAATGTTTTTATATTTTTTCGATTTTTTTTTTTGGATGATAATTATACTAATAAAGGAAAGTGAAAAATATTTTTGTACTTCTTTTATTTTTTTATATATAAAATGAAAATATTCACAATTTCAAAAACAGATATGGTCAAAACGCAAAGATGAACGGTTGCACAGCTCCCCGGCAAAAGGCGCCAAAAATTGATTATGCCGGATTCACATCGTAAACTATATATTACTTTTAATAAAATATTAAATTTTATAAAGAAGTGTAAAAACCAACATCTAATGATACCGAGAAGTTAGTATTGAGCTTTCCGGGTGTAAATCCCAACGAGGCACTGGAATGGTTAACTCGTTACGATCGAAGATTTGGTTTGAAAGGAAGGAATGAGTTTGGGAAGTTGAATAAGTCAAATTAACAATAACGGACTAAAACGTTTAAGAAAAACCTAAACAATTATGAATTAAACTAGAAAACGAAAGCCGAATTACCGGACAAAAGGGGGAAAAACCTAAAATCTTTAAAATACCATACGGAAAATTTTTCACTTATAAAACTACTCTTCGGGTCAAATAACGAAGAATGAAAAAGACTAGACCGAAAACGGAGTTCGTTAGACCCAAAAACGAGTCAAAACAAAAACCGTACCCGGACCCGTTCTTTAAAAGGGAGAAAGTTATAAAAATGACCCTACGAAAACTTTTATATTTTTCCTACAAACTAGATGACAAAAGAAAATTTTCTAAAAAAGCAAAATATTTTTTTGATTTATTTTGATATTTATTATGAATTTAATAAACTTTTAACTAAATTAAATTAAAAAAAATATTAAACGTTTACAAAAAATTCTGGAAAAATTTTAACCACAAATACTTGACTCTATAAGCTACCTACGAAAAATACCAAACACACTACAGCTTATACAATAATGCCCGAAATTAAGCTTGACAGGGCTTTGGGCTTATGTGTGCCAAAAACAACCTTAATTTACCATTTGCCCCTTGAGTCTTTAACGAAAAAGACCCAAGGGCGCAGTGGTAGTGTGTGTGGGAGTTAAAGGGGATGTATTGCTTGGTCCCGGGTTCGAGTCTTGCTCACCCGGACCAAGTATCTTCCCCTTTTTTTTTTTTTAAAACTCTAGGGTAGAAAGTGTATAAATCTAAACTAAAGGGTAGGCGGGCAACATTTTGGGAATTTACACTACTATGAAAAGGTGTGGCCCCTATATTTACTATGAAAATGTGACAAAACAGGTCCCTACGATTATGCTATATTTTTTTTAGCTTATTTAAAAAAATGTTTTTTTTAGCAAAAACTTAAAACTACAAACTTATTAAGGAGCTTAATCTCTATAACTTTAACAAAAACACTTTTGACTTTGGTCAAAAGAATAAGCTATAAAATAAGCTGAAAGTTGACAGCAGTTAAAATGGCCTAAAAGCTAAAATTTTACTAAGTTACTTTGGCAAATAAGCTAGAAAAAAGAGAAAATAAGCTTAACAACTATTTAACTAACTTAAAATGCTATGAGGAAGCAATTTGAGCTTATGGAATAAGCTCAATAAGCCAAAGTGTGGCTTAAACCCCACAACAGTACTAACTTGGGTGTTAGTACTGTTGGTGTAAACAGCCAAAGGGCATCTTTGGGCTTAAAAATAAGCAACCAAATAAGCTTATCAAAGGCTGAAACTTTGAAAACTTATACTAGGGCTTATAAGCTCTTAAAATAAGCCAAATACTTGGGCTTAAGTTGGCTTAAAGGCTGAGAAAGATGAGCTTAAAGATCCCCCTTTGCACCAGGGGAGCTTTAAGGCAAGGCTCAAGGGCTTATTTGACAGCTTATTTTAGCGGCGGGGTGGGGGGGGGGGGGGGGGGGGGGGGGGAGGCGGGGGATGTCAAATAGCTCTAAAATCACAAATAAGCTTTGACAGATTGAGTATTCTATCTAATGGACTTATGCACAAATTTTGGACTTGTAAAAACCCTTTTTACTTGCTTATTTTTGGCTGTGAAAAAGCTCTTTTGGCTTTTTACAAACTGTGACAGGGATGCTTGAGTAAATTTGACTCACAAAGTAAAGAGGACAAAGGGCTTGGACAGCCCCTTTTTAACACACAAAATGCAAACTTTTTTGATGTATAAACTCAAACCACAAGTGCTTAATCAAATAAGCACTTGTGGGATTCTTAAAACCTTAACAGTTTCAAAAGAGGTTTAGAAAACCTTGGAAAACAATTTTTCAACTAAAAATGTTTTAAAAACAGCCTAAGAATGACTTAAAACTTGTGTTCAAATTGACCAAGTAACCATAACCCATGCCAAAAGCCTTTTTGACCCGTTTTGGCCTTGTGCCAAACACTCCTTTAACTCAAAACTGTCAAACCAAAGAGTGGTTAAAACCCATTTTTAAGCTAAAACTTAAAAAACCTTTTATCTACTTCTACTCATTTTAGCCTACTTAAGCTATTTTAAAACTAAAAATCCTAGCTTATTAAGAAAAATAAGCTAGTTTCTCTACTAGCTTATACTAACACTTATGACAGTTTTTTAGAGATAAGCTAATTTACCACAAAAATATGCAATAAAAAACTTAAACAGCTAACTAACAACTTAAAACTAATGCATTTGTAAAGATATAAAGCAAATAAGCTAAAGATTTAAGCTAGAAGTTAAGCTAGAATGAAATTTATAAAATGTAACCTTGGGATTTGTTGTCTCAGAACCAAGGTCACTCTCTCTGAGTGAGTGACCTAAAAACCTGTCCTAATGGCTCCCTAGCCTCTATTCCCTGAGCAATAAGCTCAATAAGCTTATGTTAGCTTATCTCTCCAAAAGCTTCCAAAATCACAATCCAATGAACACTTATGAATTCAAATCACATGAGACAGTATTTGAGAGCTTTTTAATGGGACTTAAACTGAATTTGAGCTTATTAACAAGAATAAGCTCAAATTAGCTTATTGAGAGCTTATTGAGTAAAAAATGGCTTAAATTTTCATTAAACTGAAAATAACAAGTGCATACAAGGAATTAACTTAAAAATACTTTAAATTACAATAAAAACTTAATTAAAAACTGCATTAAAACTTAAAATAAGCTACCCTTTGCCACAATGGCTTACAAGGCTTATTTATAGCCGAAAATGTAACTAAGTCTTCTTTTTCTTGTTGTGCTTGTTTGTAGACACACAAACACAGGTGTGTTTGTTGTGTGAGAGTGTTTAAAGCTCTAATCTTGGCCCTTCAATCTTCAAAATTCAATCTAAGCCGTCGAAATGGGTCTTGGGGGATGTGGGATTGCCAAGTTGGCAACTTTATGGCTGGGAAAGGTAGTGGAGGAGGGGGGAGATGAATAACCATGGTGGTGGTGAAGATTCATGGGGTAAAACGGGTATAAACACCCGTGAGTGTGTTGGGAGGGAAAAAGAGAGCGGGAAAATTGGTTTGAGCTGTTAACAGAGTGGGGTTTTACCATTTGGCAAAAATGACCCCTCAAGGTTATATCTTTTATTACATACATGGTCCCTGTGGTTAAATAACTTTTGGGGACTTGGCAAAACAAGTCCCCAAGAGTTATATAACTCTTTGCATTTTTCGTCCCTTTGGTGTACAAGTTAGGGGGGTTGGCAGTTTTGCCCCCCTACTTGTTTCTTTGAGCAAATTGCAAAATAAGCCCTTGTCTTCTATTTTTCTCTTTTCTCCTTTATAAATAAGTTTAGGGTTTGGACGTTTCAGCCCTAAACTTATATTCTTGAACTTTCGCCCCTGGGTTGACTTGGGTTGACTTTGACTTTGACCAGTGATTTTCTGTTGACTTTTTGACTGTGATTGACTTTTCAGGGCTTTGATTTGGGCTTGCTTTCACTAGTCTTTTCATTCCGAGTCCAGTTTTGTCGTTTTGGCTTTGTTTTTCGTCCTTTTCTTGGTTATCCCGTTACGCACAATACAATTAGCAAAACAAGCGTATCTTTGGCATTTTAAGTCCGTTTTTGATTATTTTAGCTCGTTTTTAAAGGTAAAAGGTATGTGTATTTAAGCACATACCAAAATCCCCCATACTAAGGTATTGCCGTGTCCTCACGCAATGCTATGAAGTAAGCATTTACGAAAACTAAGAATCTCAATCCCCCTCGACTAATAACTTTGAAAAGTAGCAAAGTGTTTGTTAAAGGAAAGAATCAATAGCTTCGACAAATCCCGATTAACACCATTATTTTGTATGTACATTGACTACTCTAATTTTTTTTTTTTTTCATTTTTTGAATGGTTTGTCTTTCTTATTTAACTCACAATGGGATCATAGAGTGAGAAACGTCCATAGAGTGATCTACGGATGTCCTTACGGAAAATTTCATCGTCCCCGATTTTTCACTAGTTTTAAGCCAAGCAATTAAACGAGATCATTGTCGATATAAGTTTAGGTGTAAAGCCCTCATATAATATTGACTGTGAACTTTTGAACTCCGACATGGATAAATGATTACGTGTGTTGTGCTCGATTTAATCTCAAACATTAGATTACAACTTATTTCATTAGTCTCAAAATGAATCGTGGACTCATAGCAACAATTTATTAAGATTTGCAACTTGATTTTATAGAACTTAAAAATTATTATTATTATTTTTTTTTTTATTTTTTTTTTTTTAAGTTCTTAAAGCTAGGAATGCGTTGCTTAGTTTGAACACCTACTAGGCATCGTCCCTTAGTGGGATATCACAATCCAAGTATACGGTTGTTCTTGGTTTGAAACCCACCCGGTTGCTAGCGTAGTGGGAAATCACATCAACACCTTCTTCCTTATATGGCTAAGGATTAGTGTCTTAGTTTGAACCTCACCTATGTCCTTTTTCTTCCAAGTGAGATATCACGGGACACACCAAGTCCCTAGAAGCAAAGATGTCTTAGTTTGAACCTCCACCTCTGTGGTTAGCGGTGTGGGATATCACGACACAATCTTTTTACTCTGCTCCATATAACAAATGCCCCCTAATGGCAACCCACAAACAATTTTATTTATGCTTTATTGGCATTAAAATCTTTTCAAATACTTTTGCTTTTTAAAGAATCAAGTCACAAAATTTGAAGCTTTTTCTGGAAAAATCGATTGGACTTAGTCTGAATAAATCGAACATGTATGATTAGGCGGAATTAGAAAAGCTTTTGGTGAGAAAAAGACACATGTTATTCATATAAGTTTTTAGACGTATCCTTGCTTGGGACACATAATCTTTATTTAACTCTATCATTTCTCGTTCTTCACTTAAGAATTCAAAGGCTATAGAATTCGTGAAAGCTTTGGCTAAAGAACTAGTTAGGGCACCACACGCCCGATCGAGGTCAAAAAATTTATTCTTACTCTACCAAAAAGACAAAACACTTATTTATTTTTGAAAATTTTTAATATCTTTTTCATTTTTTTTGGTATTTTGCAAAAATCTGAGTCGGTAGACGGGATTATGTGATAACAACGACTGCACGCCCAAAAATCAAATCGAAGATTCCCCCCCCCCCATACTAGGAAAAACTAAATCATCGTCCTCGATGTTTCAAAGGGGTACTACGGTAAATCTAAGGGCCGTTTATGAAGTGTGCCAAAGATAAAACGTTGTTTAGTGATTAGATTTGGATACTGAATTCCCAAACTGAAGCTCGAGGATGTGAAGCTCGAGTTAAAAATGACAGGAATCGAGAGCCTTCACAATACGGGAAATACTGGAATATCAATACAAAGCACACAAAAAAATGGACAGAACGCAGTAATGGAAAATATGAACCTCGCACACAAAAACACTTATTTATTACATACTAGGATAAGCATGGGGTGCCTCCCACGAGCGCTTGTTTAGGGTCCCGACGCTTGGACCCGTCCCCCCAAATTTATTGGTCTTATGGGGAACGTTTGGAGATCCGGGACTAACCTCGGTTGGTTACGTCCTCCAAGTTAATGTTTGATACGATGACATTCACTTTAAAGTTTTGGGCCCGGAGTTTGGGATAGCTCGACTTGTGCCATAATGGAAAAACTTGGGACAACGGTGAATGGTCCAGAACCAACGGGGATTTCAATTTGCCCGAGAAAAAAATAAAAAATCTTCTGTCTAGAATTGAAGAGGAGGACACGATCACCAACGTTGAAAACGCGCGTTTTTGATCTTAGCATCGCTGATATCCTCTTGGTTTTCTTTGCTTATAAATCAAGAGTTTGTTAGGCCTGATCACGAAGTTCATTTAGTTCATTCAGTTGAATTTTCCCTGTGATCACCCTGCAGTTTGAACATCAAATTATGTTATGCTTGAGAGCCCAGTAGGCTTTGTGGCTCTACTCTTTTTTTTGATCGGTAGATGACTGCCTTCCCGTTTTTTGTACACAAGTTTATATGGAGTACACCCGATGTGTGTTTGTACGCTGTGCGGGAGCCCATAAAGCATCATCTATTTGTCCGACCAGGGAGGACGCTCGATTTTCTCTCACGGTTCTCTCAGATTACGCTTTAAACCACGGATTTGCACCTCTACTTGCCCACTTGTTTGTGGTGATACGGCGGTGGAGAGTCATGAGGTTACTCCATACTTAAGCTATGGAATTTTTAAATTGGTCATTGCGAAAAGTGGGTTTCCGAGAATCATCACTTATGATAGCTCGGGGTGCACCATAATTGATAGAAGAGAGTTTTCGAAATGTTCACAACAAACTCGCCGGCATCCAATTGGTGATGGAAGGCCTTTGCTTAACCCAATTTTGGACAAATAGTCAAAACAGCCTCGTGTATGTATTTGTTCCCTCTGAGACTTTAGGGTACGGCACATAATATAATGCCCCAGATGTCAAAGATGTCGCTACACTTTGGATGGGTTTTGTGCATCTCATAACGTTGCGTAATTTTTCTGGACCGTTGACAAATGTCACAACCGGTGTGACAATGGCATGGGCCATCCTTGTTGATGGTGGGCCATAGATTCTGAATCGAAGATTTTTTCTGTCTGTGTATTTGGCTCATAGTGGCCCCCAGGAGGTTCAATTGTGGCAAGCTTTTGAGATGGTCTAAAGCTTCTTGCCCTGAAACACAACGTCTTATTCACGCTGATCAGCACAGAATCTTTAACATGAAGGAGCTTCTCCAGATTAATGCGTGACATCCTTGAAGATTTATTTTTTTGTTGGGATGTCATTTTCCCTGGATTAACGAATTTCCCCGCATGGTAATTTGCAAAATCTGCAAACCATGGGGTACTTTGATCTTGAAGAGCAATCGAACCAAGAGTCTCGAGAGGAAATGCTTCATTGATTTCTTTGTTCTCGAGTTTGTCTTGATGCGGATTTTCGAGTCTGGACAGATGATCGGCGGCGAGATTTTCAGCTCCTTTTTTGTCTCGAATTTCAATGTCAAACTCTTGGAGCAATAAGATCCACCGCATGAGTCTTGCCTTAGCATCCTTCTTGGCAAAAAGATACTTGATGGCAGAATGGTCAGTATACACTATGCTTTTGGACATGACAAGATATGAACGAAACTTCTCAAAGGCATACACCACAGCAAGTAATTCTTTTTCCGTAGTAGTGTAGTGAGTTTGAGCCTCGTTCATAGTCTTGCTAGCATAGTGTATAGGTTGAAAATGCTTGTTTTTTCTTTGCCCGAGGACTGCCCCAATTGCGAAGTCGCTAGCATCGCACATCAGTTCAAAAGGCAAGTCCCAGTCGGGAGCAATTAAGATCGGAGCCTCAGTCAATCTTCTTTTGAGTGTGTTAAAGGAATCGACACACTCTTCAGAAAAGACAAACGGAGTCTCTTTTTCAAGCAAATGAGTCATAGGACGGGCAATTTTTGAGAAGTCCTGAATGAATCGTCGGTAAAAACCGGCGTGCCCAAGGAAACTACGGACACCTTTGACAGAAGTCGGATGAGGGAGTTTAGCTATTACTTCGACTTTAGCTCTATCAACCTCAAGTCCCGACTTAGAAATTTTATGTCCGAGAACAATGCCTTCCTTTACCATGAAATGGCTCTTTTCCCAGTTTAAAGACAAATTGGTGTCTTCACACCGCTTCAACATCTTTTCTAAATGGGTTAGGCACGTAGAAAAAGAGTCCCCAAAGACCGAAAAGTCATCCATGAGACCGAAAAGTCATCCATGAAATACTTCCATCGGTTTTTCAATCATATCGTGGACAGATTGCCATCATTCATCTTTGGAATGTGCAGGAGCATTGCATAGCCCTAAGGCAATGCGACGATAAGCAAAAACTGTTCCGTTTTTTTGGCATGGGCATGTGATAGGTTGTCTTTTCTTGATCTTTTGGGTCAATTGGAATCTGAAAGTAACCTGAGAAGCCATCGAGGAAACAGTAGTATTCGTTTCCTGCTAGTCTCTCGAGCATTTGATCCATGAATGGTAAAGGGAAGTGGTCTTTCCGGGTGGCTTCATTAAGTTTTCTGTAATCAATACATACTCGCCATCCCGTGACCAATCGAGTAGGAATCAGCTCATTCTCTTCATTTGTGATGACAGTCATACCTCCTTTTTTAGGTACACAATGTACCGGGCTCACCCAAGGGCTGTCAGAGATGGGGTAAATCAATCCAGCGTCAAGGAGTTTTTCAACCTCCTTTTTGATCACATCGTGAATTTTTGGGTTTACCCTTCTCTGACTTTGCACAGATGGTTCATAGTCCTCTTCCATTAGAATTTTGTGAGTACAAAATTCTGGGCTAACACCCTTTATGTCGGAGAGTTTCCAAGCGATGGCTCGCTTGTGGGACTTAAGAACCTTCAGAAGGGCTGCCTTTTCCTCATCTTTTAAGTCTTTAGCAATAATGACAGGCAACTTATCGTCACCTTCCAAAAATGCGTACTCAAGATGGGGTGGCAGTTCCTTGAGTTCAACCTCGGGAGGTTTGAATTATAACGAAGATTCAACCAGCTTTAGCTTCACAGAGTTGATTCATTTCCTAACATCAGGCAGATATCGTTCTTGATGGGAGGTGGTGTGGTACACTGTTCAAAATTGCTTCCAGAATCAGGATGACCCCTCAGTAATATCCTGAATAAGTTGGATCAACTATCAGATGAAGATGGATCATCAACTAGAGCAAGAAACGAATCTGCTTCTTCCATAAGAGAAATCACTGTCCCCCGAAAGGAGTGAGAGTTTAGAAGCAGGGAAACAATAGGCTTCAAAAAGATGGAGTGTGATGGCCACTTCCGTACCCACTTGAAAAATCCTAGGACCTCTTGAGAATACTCATCACAAGCCATATCGATGACGTCGATTTTGTTGACCGTCATATGGTTGTAATCAGCTGTGTATTTTGAAGTTTGGTCCAAGTTGAATGTGATGGCTTCCTTGCCAACACGAAGGGTAATCTCGCCTTCATAGACATCTATCAAAGCATACAAAAAACATGACTTGGTTTTTTAATAAACATCGCCGAGAATTAAAGGACTCGGGGGTCCCCCCCCCCCCCCCCCCCCCGTCTGGTTCAAAATCAACAACTACGAAGTCAGCTGGAAATTGAAATTTTCCCACATTTATAAAGACATCTTCAGCAATACCGATTGGTTCAGTGATTGAACGATCGGCCAGCTCTAGCGTCATGCAAGTTGGGGTCAATTCAGAAAGAGATAGACTTTTCCATACAGAATAAGGCATGAGATTAATGCTCGCACCAAGATCGGCCAATGCGTTGCATGTAGTAATCCCCGTAAATTCACATGGAATCAGAAATCGGCCAGGGTCTCCAAGTTTCTTTGGTAACTTGTTGAGGATGACCGCTGAACAGTTTTCATTTAAAGGAGTCCTTGCCAATTCGCTCAATTTTTCCTTGTTTCCAATCAGAGTTTTTAAAGTTGAAGCAAATTTAGGCATGAGCATCAAGGCATCGGTAAAGCTAATCTCGAAACTTAAATCTCTAAAGATTTCATAGAATTTCTCGATTTGATCGTTAGCTTTTTCCTTGCGCCTTTCATCATTTCTTCGTGATGGAAATGGAATTGATGCTTTAGGAACTGGAGGAATAACAGGAGCAACATTGGGCTCAGGATTTGGATTACGAGTCTGAATTTGAACAACAGGAGGTTGGACGTCTTCGGTGCTTCCGTTATTAGTAGGAGGCATCGTGTCCTTTGTCACCTCGACATCTTGATTAACTGCTTTCGGTCCTTGGATGGTAACACCACTTCGGGTAGTGATACCTTTTAAATCTTCCTTAGGGTTGGTAACAGTGTTACAGAAGAGTACCAGAACCGGAAGTATGAGAGCTATATTAGCAAGTAAACACAATTTGAAAGCATGTCAGTCAAATTTGCCATTTGGGATTGCAGGTTTTGACCTTGGTTTTGCATGTTTCTCAAACACTGCATCATTGGCTGTGACATATCTTTCAAAATCTGTTTTTTGACACATCCGTGTGTCTGAGGAGCAGGTCTTGATGAGCTATTGGTGTGATTCACTAACCGTTGATGATACCGAGGTCGTAAAAATCTGACCTTGGTTGAATTGTTTCCTCTGTTTTTGATTGAAGTTATTTCTCGATTGAGAAATCGTTTGATTATTGGCATGAGGCTTCTGTACTGGAGGAAAACAGGAGTCGAATTGATTTTGAACCATCGAAGGTCGAAAACCAGAATTAGCTTGAATGAAATTGGCCGCCGCGGCGGGACACATACTTTGGATGTTTCTGGTAAATGTGTGTCATATTGGTGCGGACAGTTTTGATAAGAAATTGACCTCCCCCTACAATTACACAACTTTGCTCAACCGCTTTATCAGGGGCCGTAAGCTGGGTTTGGTTCTTTCTATCTTGAATTAATGCCGAACCATGTCTTTGAGTACAGCCAACATCTATATGAAAAGTAGCTGGGGTGGAAATCTTGTACTTATTTTAAGCTACAACAGCTTTGTTTCTGACTGACGTACCATATACTTGCTCCTCGATAATTTTAAACCTTCTCGGAGGCATTTTTGTCTAAGAGTTACCACCATCAGCTTAGTTCCAATGAATTTGATCATGAATTTAGGGGCATTATAGAATGTATCGAGTTGATGCCAATTCTGAAAACCCAATGGATGGGGCATCCCTTAAAAATCATTGAAACGAACCAAGCCTCATAAAACGTCTCATCAAATTTTTGCTGAAAGCTCGTGATTTCATTTCTGAGATTTGTCGTATTAGAGGGCGGGAAAGAATTTGTTAAAAAATTTCGAAACAAGATCAACCATGATTCAATCGCCCGAGGGGTTCATTTTCTAGCCCAATCCGGCTGCCCCTTCGAGAGAAAACGTGAAAAGCATAAGCTAAACCGCGTTATTTGTGAACGTTCGGAATCTTCATCGTAGAAGTGAATCTTGTTGAAATAACGGATGTGATCATGTGGGTTCTTCTTTATCTGTGTCCAAAAAATTGCTTTTCTGAACAAGATTATAGAAGACCATGCTTAGATCTCCAAAGTTTAATTCGCTGGATGATTTCAGGAATAACTTCGCATCCTCGTAACCCTCCGGAGGGGTGCTTGGAGCAATGCGCTCATAGTACGATTATGGCCACGCAACTATGGGGAGGATTATCAGGTCTCAAGGTTAGAGATTCAACAGAAGTTGTCGACACTTGGTGGTTGCGACGTCTACGGGCTTTGAGAACCGAGTGCGCATGCAACAAATAGAGTACAAACGGAAAAATTGACACTAATCTTTTTTTTTTGGTTTTTGTCAAAGATTGGGGGGAAATTCACAATTTATTTTAACGGACAAGGAGATAGGATCACTTAAACCAATTAATCTGCTTACTTCACGTTACTCTCAAAAATAAACTCACAGGTGAGCGGAAGGAGTAGGAATAGCGCTGAAGCTTATTTCACCTTCGGTCGTAGTTCCCTAGGAACAACCTCCTTATACCCACCTTTATAGTTTGTTCCAACTTTCCGAGGTGAGCCGTACGTACGTAAGAGACACAAAAGGCTAGTTTTTAAATCTTTTGTCAAGTTGGGAACCAACAAGTTCACCGAACTTATTAATGATAAACCTCAGTTGAGAATATTATATTTTGGTATTTACCAAGTTGTGAAATTTATTCTTTTTTATTATGGACCACTGTTTTTATATTTTTTTGATTTTTTTTTTCTTTTTAGTGATTTTTAAATGATAATTATACTAAAAAAGTATTGAAAAAATATTTGTACTTTTTTTTTTATTTTTATAAATTTTTTTTTTTGTTTATATATTTTTATAATAAAAGAAATATCACAGTTTCGAAACAGATGTCAAACGTTATAAAAAGACAAACGGTTGCAAGCACCCACGCGCAAAGCGCGCAAAATATGATCAGCTCAGACGTATACCTTAAAACATATATAAATATAATAAAAAATCAAATATATAGTAAGGATATTCTAAGAGGCCAGAGTCAATGACAAAACCGAGAAGTAGTAATTAGGAGTTTTCTCGGCGTAAATCCCCAACAGAGGCTGGAAGGGTAAAATCGTGACGGAATGAACTTATGGTTTTTGGAATTGAGAAATGGAGTTTTGATTTTTTTTTTTTTTAACTAGATAAACTAAAATTAATCACCAGAAAACTAAAATTGATCCTAACAGGAAACAAGCAGTGAAATGGGAATCTAAAGTATAACGACGGGATAACAAAAATGGTTATACTTGGATAAATTCTCTACACTACGGACAAAAATAATAGGCAATAGATAAATCCTAATAATTCTACAGGGAACGTAATTAGCTAAAAATACTTAACTAAATAATTAAAACTAATAAACTAAAATCTAATCATGCAATTATTAACTACCGGGGAATTAAGCTCCAAGCTAAAAACTAAAAATTCATAAAATTACAAGGTCCTAAACATTAATTTTAAATATTGGAATAAATTAAAAATATTCTAACTAATGACAGAAAATGTATAAAGTTTTCAAAACGGAAAGTTAAAACAGCGAGAACCAAAACGGGTAATGGAACCAGAAAAATTGTCGGGCTCGTAAACGGCGCCCGGAACTGAAATTACTTCTTAGCAAAAAATACTCTACATATGCTTTTCATAATTTTTCCTACAAACTAGTTGATCTAATAAATCAAATCTCCTAAAAAAGAAAAATAATTTTTTGTTAATTTTGTATCATTTTATGACATTTTTTAAATATTACAATACCTAATTTAAAACATAATAAATAGAAAAAGACAGAAAATATAACTACAAAAAATCAAAAAAAAATCAAATTAAATAAAGAAAAAGTTGAGGAATCTAAAAATATAAAAAGCCCAAAATGTTCTGACTGTAGCAATTTTATAGTTAAATTAAACTAATTAAAATAACCCTAAAACTAATTAAATTAAATTAATTATTTAACTGGTGGCTAACTACAAGGACTAGCAGTGAAAGGACACAAGGACAAACGGGTAACAGGCTAACTAACCACAGGGACTAACTATTTTAACTAGAAACTTCAAAATTACACAAATGGTCCCTGAGAATGACCCCGATTACAACCTAAGTCCTAAGTGCTTATTTTACAAAACTTAAAAAAGCAAAGTTATAAAGCAGCTTAATGGAAACATTTTTAATAAAAGCAACTAGAGCTAAAAGTCATTAAATAAGCGAAAAAGTAAGCTTTTGGACTGCAAAAGCTAAATAAGCTTTTCAGCTTATTTTTCTTCTTTTGGGACTTAAGGCTACTAGATAAGCATAATTCATGGGTGACAGATAAATAGATAGGGGAGTCCTAAAATAAGCTAAGTTATCTAATATAAGCCCTAGAATAAGCTGAACTAAGAACAAGCTATATTGACAGTTTAAATAAGAAAACAGAAAAATGGGAACTTTAAGCTTAAAATAAGCTATGCTAGAGGGTGAGATAAGCTATAATATTTCAGGGACTTAAAGAACTAGTAATAAGCTACAATAAAATGCTAAAAATCCTAAGTGCTTAATATCTAAATAAGCTAGAAAATGGGGCTGAATATGTTCTCACACCAGGTGAGCTGCCAAAAGCTGGCCACACGGGGCTTTTTGGACTTATGAAAATAAGCACAAGAGGTGACATTTTACCAAAACCAAACAATAAAGCAGCATTAAACAAAAGGATGACTAATTGAGCTTATTTTCCAAAGTCGATGCGGGTTTTAGAATCAATATAAGTCTAGCTAATTTATTGCGTAGCTTAAACTCCCTGGGGTTCTAAAAAGTTTGCAAAGACAAATTTTTGACATCTGTAAATGGTCAAATTAAAGGTTACGAACAAATGGTGTTCTAAAAAGGCTTAGAAACAACCATAATTATAGCACAACAAAGAGTGCTTAAGCTGTCTACACAGCTTGAGCACTTAAGAACAATTTGGCTTATTCAAATTTTGACAGAAAACCAAAAGGACTTAAAAACTTTATATTTATAACTAAAAAAATGGTGAGTTAAGAGGGGGCCCTTAAGAAGAAATTTTTTTTATTAAGAAAACCCCCTACACACTCAGCCTAAAAGGCTGAGTGCTTGAGACCCATATCATAGAGCCCAAATTTTCTGACCCATTTTGGGTCATACCAAACACCCCCTTAACTAATGTGAAAAAGAACTTTTAAACTTATTTAACTTAAAACTATTAAAACACACTGAGATAAGGGAAAGATGGGATTATCAAGCAACCATAAAAACATACTTTTTTTTCACAATTTGAACACGAACTTGAGAATCACAAAAGAAAATTAAGAAACTTGAGATAAACTAAATATATCAATAACATGCCATTAGAAAAACAACAATGTTACAATATAAAAAGTAAGCTGGAAGCTTAAGCTATCCCAATTTTTATAAAAAGTCAAGTAAAAAAAAGGCCCCCCCCCTAAAAAGTAAGAAAAAAAAAACCCTTAAAATTTGTCCCCCCCCCCCCCCCCCCCCCCCCCCCCCCCTCCGGCTTTTATATTTTTGTGTTATTCTTGAGTTAATATAACCACAAAAGGTCTGTCTTCTTCAAATCTTGTTGTGGTTAGTTGTGAAGTGGTTAACTCATCAACCAATCCCTGGTCCCTCATATTACTTTGTGTTATTTTTAAAAACAATCATCTCCAAAGATACACCTTGGGTTAAGGGAGATTGCCAGCGAGGCCTTAAAAAGGTAGTGGGTGTGGTTTTAGGTTTAAACCGGTAAAGGATGGGTTGGTAAAAGATGGGGAGGTATCTCGTGATGGTGGAGGTTTGCGAGGAGTGCGGGAACAAATTGAGGGGAGACCGTTTACATTGGTTTAGGCAGGTTTTGAAAACTTTTCATTTGCCCCAAGAAAGATACCCTGAATTTCCACTCTTTTCCATTTCTTTTGTTTCTTTTACTCTTTAGTTAAAAACAAGTTCAAAAAATGGCAAAAACTGCCCACCATGTGTAATAAACACACAACGAATTAACCGAAGGATGAGCAATTGGCAAAATCTTTGTCCTTGCTTTTTATATAAGAGATAAAGGTTTTGGGAACAACATTGCCAAATTACACACGTCCTTTCATGTTTCAAACACACACTTATCCATTCTTTATTAAACAATTTTCAAATAGACAATTAAGTTCCCTAAGGATTTTATCAAAATTGTTTTTGCGGGCCACTGGCTCTGGGCTTGGAGTTACTAGTATTGTGCTTTTAATTGGTCCCAATTGAAGTGTGTCCTGGGCCCAACAGGTTTAGGCTTTTTGTTATTGGCTTTTTAAGGCCCAATAAGGTTTCATGTGGGTTTTGTGTGTACAATGGACTCTGAGATTGCTTGTTCAAGGGCTAGCGATCGGGCCATTCAAAGTCTTCACATTCTCTGTCATTCACACAAATGGGCTGTCTGTCTTGATGTCGAGGTCCCATTTGGTCTTCACAGTCTTCATTAATATACTATTTGGAGCGTTCCCGGCCCATCAGATGGTTTGAGATTTCTTGCAACGCATAGTATTCTTCAATTACGGCTCCGGATTTTGGACTGTTAACTAGTTGAGTGACATTTAGACTTTTGACTTTTTTCTGGTCTTTGGCTGTCTGCTTTGGCTTTGTCCTTCACAGCTTTTCCATTCCGAGTCGGTATTATGTTGTTATTGGCTTATGTTTTTCGACCTTTACTTGTTTATCGCGTTTCCTACGCGCCACAATACATTTAGCGCAAAACACGCGTATCTTCCTTGGCATTTTTAAGTCCGTTTTTGGTTATTTCAGCTCGTTTTTAAAAGTGCGTAAAATGTCATTTGTATATTAATCACACAACCAAGTAACCATAACTAACTAATATTTCCATCCTTAGCAGCTTTTTGCAATTCCAATTTCACTCATCATTGTATAATATAATCCCTGCACTATGAACAACAATTTAAGCCTCCCTAGTCAATACTTCAGAGGCAGCACTAATTATACTTAACAGCAGAAACTTAAAGTTACTAGCACTAACTCAAATTCCACCCTTAGCAGCTTTTCTATTCCATTCCAAACATCCTTCCCTTAATCAAGACTTCAGAGATTGAGCATACTAATACTAGCAATTAGATATTGAAATCTACTTACATCAAAGGCTTTTGTAAGCAAATCTGTAACATTCTTATCAGTATGAATCTTGATCATTTGAATTAGCTTCTTTTCATTGGAATCTCTGATAAAGTGATGTCTAATCTCAATGTGCTTTGTTTTTTTAATGAAAAACAGGGTTCTTAACTATGCATATAGTACTGTTATTGTCAATATAGATCATAGTATGCATAAAGTTATACCCATAATCAAGCAATTGATTTTGAATCTAAAGCACTTGACCATTGCAACTTGAAGCAATGACATATTCAGCTTCTGTTGTGGAATTAGTAACCACAGTCTGCTTCTTGCATTGCCAAGAAATCAATCTACACCCAAGGAATTGACAACCTCCTGTTGTGGACTTCTTATCTAAGCTTGCTTCAGCATAATCACTGTCAGTGTATGCTACCAAATCAAAAGGTGAATCTTTTGGATACCAAAGGCCCAATTTGGGTTGATCTTTTAAGTATCTAAAAATTCTTTTCACAACATGAAGATGTGACACTTTTGGGTTGACTTGGTATCTTGCACAAGCACATACTGCAAACATAATATCAAGTCTTAAAGAAGTAAGATAAATTAATGAACCAATCATTGATCTATATAAATGAACATCCACTTCTTCACCATCTTCATCCTTGAGCAAAGGCTTTTAAGTTCCATAGTGTGGTGGGGGTGGTGTCAGCCTTGCTGTCTTGACATCAGTAAAACCAAATTTCTTCAAAATCTCGTCACATACATTCATGACTGATAAAATCCATCCTCCTCTGTTTACTTGTAGTCCTAAGAAGAATGTGAGTTCACCTTAAACTCATTTGAAACTTCTTATGCATCATCTTCTCAAACTCAGTGCATAATGACTTCTTTGTAGAGCCAAAAATGATATCATCTACATATACTTGAACTAACAGAATATCACCTTTGTCCCTTCTGATAAACAAAGTCTTGTCTATCTTTCCTCTCTGAAACCCATTGTCCAACAAATAAGTTGACAAGGTTTCATACCAAGTTCTGGGTCATTAATGCAGTCCATAAAGTGCCTTTTCTACTTTGTATACTCTGTCAGGAAAGTCTGGATCTTCAAATCCTGGTGGTTGACAAACATAGACTTCCTCTTCAATCTTACCATAAAGAAAAGCACTCTTGACATCCATCTGGTACACCACAAAGTCTTTAAATGAGGCATAGGCTAAGAATAGCCTAATTGCTTCAATTCTTGCAACAGGGGCAAAGACTTCATCATAGTCAATCCCTTCTTCTTGTGTGTACCCTTGAGCAACCAATCTTGCTTTATTTTTAATCACAATTCCTCTTTCATCCTTTTTATTCCTAAAGACCCATTTAGTGCCAATAGCCCTTTTTCCATTTGGTAAATCCACTAAAGTCCAAACTTCTTTGTAAGCTTTAATGTAGAAGTTCTTCCTGCATAGCCTCTATCCAGCTTGGATCCTTTAATGCATGAATTACCTTTTTGGGTTCTTCTTGTGATAAAAAGCAAGCAAACAAGCAATTTTGAAAGTCTTTATGGTTTGTTCTTTGCTGAACAGAACTAAACAAACCATGTTCTTCCAAATTCTTTGTCATTCTTCTTGTTTGAGGTGCTGAATTCAAGTCTCCAATAATTTGTTCAACTGGATGATCTTTGTGTATTCTTGTAGTTGGAATAGAACTGACATGCATAAATGCATCCAAATTGTTCATGTAAGCCTCTGCACCATCTTCATCATCTGAATAAACAATATCTTCCAATTCAGACATATTTGGATCATAATGCTTGTTTTTGCACCAACAACATTAACTTCATTTGTGCTAGCAGCATTAACAGTGTTAGTGTTGTTAACATTATATTCCTCCTCTTGATCATTACTTTTACTATCTTTACTTGAATCACCACCTTCTTTTCCTGGTTCTTCAGTAACCTTCTTTTCATCATCTCCTAAAGGTTTGAATCCATCATCAGGAGAAATCTTTGAACTTTGAGAGAGTAGTGGATCAGTAGGCCACAATGGTAGCAAAATGTAATTTTTGCCAGGTACTGTCTCTATTTTTCCTGCATCATCACATGCTTTTGTACTTGCACTACTATTAGACTGATTTCCTACAATAACTGGCTTATAATTCATTGACTTTGTTAGTGCATCAATATCAAAAAGCCAGTCTGGTCCACTTCCTGCAATATTAGGTGTATTCTCACTAATTTGGACATGCAGGTTCTCTTCAACTATCCTAGTTCTACTGTTGAATACTCTAAATGCTTTACTATTAATTGAGTACCCAACAAAGAATCCTTCATCAGCCTTACCATCAAACTTGCCTAAGTGATCTATGGTATTAAGAATTGTAATAGGACACCCAAATGGTCTCAAAAAACCTCCGGCTTAGTGAAATCCCTTGGGTCGTTCCAACTTTCATTGTCATAGAGGGCGAGGTCCTCTAATAATGCCCAGGATTCTTTGGCCGTGGGTTAGGGAGCAAGGGTAGGAAGAAAGAAAATTGTTGGTGGCTTTGAAATGAAATGAATACCCTAAGTTGTGTTATATGTTGGTATATATAGGCCACAAGCTAGGGTTTGATGGTTCATGGGTTCCCACATGTGACCAACACACACCAAAGGTGTGTGTGGTCTTGGGTTCAGCCGAACTAGCCACAAGGAGGGGGAAAAAGAGTCCAATCTAACTTTGGCTCCAAGTTTAGATCATGGCTTGGTCAAATGAAGTCAAGGGTCTTAGTTTGCATGTGACATGTAAGAGATGGCATGCATGCAAGTTACTAGGCAACAAACATGTCATTTTCCTTCACATGCATGCCAAAAATTCAAATTTTTAAGTTAGTGGAGCTTAAATGATTTAATTTTAAGTGTATGGTGACATTGTTGTGGTTTTAGGCGTCCAACTTGTCCAATACAAAGAGGTGAACCAAAATTTTTGGACTTAGGGTATAATATTATCGATAACTTGAGTTTACACGAAAAGATTTCGAGTTTCCGGGGTTCCATTTGGTCAAAAACGCAAAAAACATAATTTAAAGGATAAAACCCTAAAATTAATATCAGAAGTGATTAAAAATCACGAAACACTCGAGAAAGCTAAAATATCTCATATTAAGTCTAAATAAAATAATGACCGATGTTGGAACGCGCCCGATGACGTTTTTTCAGTTTTTACGTAGTTTAGCTTCCTGGTAAACTATCAGATTTAAACATAACATATAAAATTTAAAAGTAGATAACCGGAATGGGTCGGAATACTAACCGGGAATTTATGGGGTGTAACACCAAAGAGGTTAAACTTTAACTCTCTTTTAAAATACATATTCTCAAAATCTAAATTACCAGTTTTGATTGTACCTTTTCCTATGATTTTCCCTTCTTTGGGGTTTCCTCTAAAGGCAACATATCCTCCATCAATCTCTTCATAGTCTGTAAGATAGGACATATTCTATGTCATGTGCCTTGAGCATTCACTATCAATCACTCCTTTATCCTGTAAATTCATTTGTGGATTGCCATGCACATTAGTTAAGAAAATCAGTTTCTTTTGGGGACCTAAGTCATCACTGACTTGGATCTGCCTTGTGCATCAATATAATCAAATCTTTTAAAATTCATTGATGAACTATTGTGTTTGGAAACATGGTATAAAACTTTAGTCTTTGGTTTCCACACCCAACAAGCTGTAGCCTTAACAGCATTAACATTATTTCCCTTAACATTATTAACTACTGTTTTTGGCCTACTGTATTAACTACTACTTTTGGTCTAGCAGCATTAACATTTTTATCCTTAACAGTATTAACCCTCTGATTAAAATTACTGTTTTTAAATGCTATTTTCTTATGAATGGGCCTCTTAACAATTGAATGTGTTGTTTTAGAAAAAATTGTTATTGGACTAGCACCATTCACTATTATTTTTGTGTGAGTAGCATTAACTTATCTAGCAATATTAACTGATACTAAGCCAGACTTCGTTAGTACTAATCTTAG
>BQNB010084101.1:0-28850 GCA_026074375.1 Tanacetum coccineum
TAATTATTGAACTAGACTAGATCTATCCGCTGCGCACTCGTATGAGTTAATGGTTAACTTGATTGTTAAATTCCAACAGGTAGTTGTTTAGTGTCGTACTGTCGTGGAAGCTGTTTTGGTGTCATTGTAGTTGTTTAAGGTCATTTGCTTCGTCGAAAGCATCAGTTAGATTGTTGCAACTCCTAGCATCTTCCTATATACAACAGTATTCCTACTCTCCTAGCATCTTGCTATGTACAATAGTACACCATTGTATACCGTTGTGCCGTAATCAAAGAAAGAGCATAAACTATCAAATCGTTATGGAAAACAAAATACAATATTTTACATATAACTATTAAACATGCTAGACCATCTTTAATAAATTTGGTTGTATTCGCATTACAACAAAAGTTAAAAAATACACTGAGTTATCGGCTGTTCCACATCGATAATTGAGATGAAAGTGTGTTACTTTATATTGTGAGCTATGCACTAGTTAGACAACTTGAGTTTGCTAACTTTTTAGGGTTGTTTGATTTTTCATCTCTAGGGGTTGGTAAGGCAAAATGGGGCCATCTTTTTTTGTTTTTTCGTTTCTCACTGTTCATTTTAAAACATTTGTGACATTTGTTTTGAATGATTACATGTATTCATATGGTGTTACAATCTTCTGTTTTTATGGCGTATCACGTTATAGATGGTGACACGTGTCAGACTTTCACGTATGACCCGTCATTAAAATGATTGAACACAACTTTTTCATAGCTTAGGTACCAAATGGATACATTTGAAAAAGTTTATTACTATCCTACCACCAAAGTTATGGACTATATTAAGGAGTCTTCATGTGCTAGACCATCTTTAATAAATTTGGTTGTATTCGCCTTACAATAACGGCTAAGGAATATGCTAGCTTGTATAGAAGAAGAGTTACCTTTTAATCCACATGAAAAGATAATGTGTTACTCCCTCCGTCCCATATTAAGTGTCCACAATGAAATCTTTTAAGTCTTTTTTCCTCAACTTTGACCATAAATATTTTTGTTTGTCTTATATAATATTGAACGAAAATTCTACCAACGAAAAATATATTCAAAACTCTATCCATTCATATATCTTGCATCAAGTATCATATAACATAAGAAGAAATCATTAAGGTCAAAATTGAAGAAAAAAGACTTTGAAAAAGTCAAGTGGACACTTAATGTGGGACGGAGGGAGTACTTTATATAGTGAGGTATGCGCGAACTCTTCAAAAGTTGAGTTTCTCTATTATGTTCGCCGTGGAATATATACCAATCCATACATTTGTTATTTCACGGTTAATTTGTACACTTTGTTAACTTTTTATAGCACTAATCAGATAGGAGCGTTGCAGGTCGTGGTTCTAAGGTTGTGGGTCGGACCGGCACAAATCTTTGTAGTTCGTGTTGGGTTCTGTAGTTAAGATCGGTTTTTGGTCATGTTGATGTTGTTCATGTTAGGTAGTTTCGTGTTACGTCATATGGGTCGGTTCTATTTGTGGTTTGACGCAATTCAGATTGGTTTGTTATTCATGGGGCTCTTGTGGTTTCATATTGGATTGTGGATTGTGCCGACGTACTCATATGGGGCCGTATTTGTTGCTTCTGTGGTCGAGATCAATATTTTTTTGTCTCACTAAGGTTTGTCCATTGCAGGTCATGAGTAGTTGTGACAATCGGTGGTCTTACAATGATATGTGCTCCCTAAATTATTTGCTTCTACGTGCCACCACTGGATTTGTTTGTGTGGCAGGTTCGGCGGGTTTTAGTGTCAAGGTAGTGGTAGGTTTTCCACACGTTTCCATGCTTCAAATTTGGTGATGCCCTTATGTGGTTAGGTGGAATGCTATGGTTCGGTTGGCGAAGGTTCCTCCTTTAATTGTTTCGATCTTCCATGTAGTTGATTTAGGGATCGTTTTGATAATAGAAGTTGTTTAGATGTTATGGAAGTTGTTTTGGTGTCATTGTAGCTGTTTAGGTCGTTTGGCTAGTCGGAAGTATCGGTTAGACTGTTGTAACTCCTTGCATCTTGCTATGTACAATGTACGTATACTGTTGTGCAGCAATGGAAGAAAGAGCTTGAACTATCAAACCATATGTTGTTATTAAAGAAGAGTTAGTTTTTATCCCACATCGATAACCGAGAAGAAAATGCTTTACTTTATATGGTGTGGTGTGCACTAGGCATTCAGATTGATGTTGGTGTATTATGTTACTCGCGGATTGTAATCTAAGACGATGTCAATATCGCCTCGGGATATGATCCGCGTGTAATTTCTACACACTACAAACTTTTTTGAATTTTTTATTTGTTTTTTCATCTCTCGCTTTTTCATTGTAAAATATTTGTTAACTTTTCATATTTGTTTCCTTTTGTCTTTTTCTTTTTTGAATTTTTTCTTTGTTTTTTCATCTCTTGCTTTTTCATTGTAAAATATTTGTTAACTTTTCATATTTGTTTTCTTTCGTCTTTTTGTTTTTTGGTTTTTTTCTTTGTTTTTTCATCACTCACTTTTTCATTGTAAAAGATTTGTAGCATTCATTAACTTTTGATATTCATTTTTTGTTTTTCGTCTCACTTTTCATTCTAAAAGATTTGTAATTTGCTAACTATTCATTTTAAAAGATTTGTAACATTTGTTAACATTTTATACTTAGTTCTTTGTTTTTTTTGGTCTCGCACTTTTCATTGTAAAAGAGATGTAATTTGCTAACATTTTATATTATCTCTTGTTTTTATTAAAAGAAATACGATTTTGCAAAGAAATTTGATAGAGAGGTAAGACATCAATTTGAAATTTTTGGGAGTGTTTTTTTTATTACCAGTGTTAAAAAGCATATGTACGCAGGATATAATTAAATCAGAACTTTCTTTATAGCCCTCGGCTTCACTCCAATATCATATCAGTAACGTAAGGCACGTGTTAGTGACGTAAACTAAGTTGAGCATGAAGAATATAATTAAATAACATTTAACATATATACATTTCATCGAGTATATGTTACCTTTGAGGTTGCATGCATGCTGTGAAAAAAAACACATTAAGATGGCATTCCGTTGCCTTGAAAACTACCAACTTGTTTAAATCCTTGGCCTCCCGATGAATAGAAATTTTGTATAATTTTAATGTCATACGAAATCACTTATCTATAAATATTTTACCTTCGAGTTAAAAGATGTTAAATATAAGCAATATATTATAAGGAAACATGATGAAAAGCATAGGAAGTGTCTTTTGAGTGCACCGCATGTATTCCATCATTTGAAATAATAAAAGTTTTGTTAATATCTTTTACATATACTACTTATAAATACAAAAAAAAAAATGGCAAGAAAGATATCATTTTATGACATGTTACCCAACCCAGCCATTTTGCAATACCTTCCCAACACAATTCCTTCTTCAACTACGTCAAGACATGCTTGGTGATAATTTCTGTCTCACATCGATAATTTATATAGTAAGGTATGCACTAACTGAACAAGTTGAGTTTGGTGTATTGTGTTCCTCGTGGGGTTTAATGCATATATGATACAAGTATCATACTGGATTAACTGGTACACACATCTATCTTTTTGTATTCGTTTTTGTTTTTCCGTCTCTCGATTCTTCATTGTAAAAGATTTGTAATTTGTTAACTTCTTATATCCTCAAAAGATTTTGCAAAGAAATGTGATCCAGAGGTAAGGAATCGATTTGAAATTCATAGGGATGAAAATAGTTATTTTCTTGATTCACAATGTTAAGAGGCATATGTACACAGGGTAAGGGCCGTCGCTATCCCATAACCCATTATACCTCCGCCAATGACAGCAACTTTCTGTATAGCCCTCGGCTTCGGTCCAATATCGGTAAGCTTACTTAGACACCTCTCAGTGACGAAAACTAAGTTGAGCATGAAGAATATAATTAGATAACATATAAGATAATATATACATTTTATCGAGTATGTTATCTTTGAGGTTGCATGCTATGAAAAGAATACATTAAGATTATTAGATGATAAAATCTGTTGCTTTCTCTTGAGGTGAAACGTAGTTTAATACCTCACGTTATGTAGTTAATTTTCCTATTAGTGAAGATATTTAAGTTTCATGTGGCTACCGTGCAAGAGTCATTCACCATGTTAATATAGGTAAACTTGATTCCTGGTCAAAGAGTCGATGCTGTGAAAAGACGGCCTTCGATACCTTAATACCTCACATTAAGTGAATTTGAGAACCTTATATTATGGCATCTTAATCTTTAATAAGTTTGGTTGTATTACCTTATGTTGTATATTAGGAAAAAACTTAAACAAAGGTTAGGGGGTTAAGTGAACATTGTAATTTTGATTAGGAATAGACTATAACTAGGATTAGATAAGCTTGTTTTTAAAAGGCAAGGATGTTTCCTATTCTATTTACGATAGGTTTCTACATACAGATGAGGGGGGGATGCTAGTTTGAACTTTCTTTCTTGCTCATTCATTAATTAATACAATGTAACGTTTGGAGTCACGTGTATGTTTTCTTTAAGTCTATATTCCACGCTAGCTTTCAAGGTTTGTTGGACTCATTCTTCAATAAATGGTATCAGAGCCAGGTTACGTTGGTTTCATGAAGCTAGGTCGACTCAAAGGTGTACAATCCCATCAAGTAATATCTTATCTTTTTGGTTCGTCAGTTCCTGCGCAACGGTGGGAGAATTGACGCTGCAGATTCGTTAACCGTTGATCATTGTGAAATTCGAATCGTAGGTCGAAGACACATAGATCTAGAATCTCACTAGAGGGATATTCAATTGGAGGTTCATAGAGAGAGATACAGTAGGTCGAAGTTGTTGTTCCAGAATCTACAGACACTATTTAAAGTAGATTTCGATCTAGGATTTGAAGGCTTAAGATTGTCGAGTTTTGCAAGAGTCTTGGGGTTTATCAAGGTTGGTATGGCAAAGGTTTAAATTCGACAAGGTTCATGCATCAAAGGGGTTTATACAAGGTTGAATCTTTAAGCTTCAAGATGTTGTTTTTAAAGGTTCTAGAGGTGATCAAATTTGAAGGGTAAAAAGGCTTCAAGGTTTAGTTGATTATCTAGAATCTTGAATTATTAAAGTTTAAAGGTTTCCGCGGGTTTCTTGGTATTCTAAGTCTTGGTGGTTCTTGGAAAACAAGTAAGGTTTAGTTTTTTCTCAGGATTCAAGAAAAGTGATTACTTGGAGTACAAGGTATATCAAGGTTGTAGACATGAGATGGAAGGATCGAAGCTTTAGGGTTTTCTAAAGGTTAGTAGATCAATCTTTTACAAGAAAGCGGGGTTAACACACGGCTTATGAGACTTGTCAGTAAAGTTGATTAAAAAGCAACTTGACAAGGTTTGTAGCAAGGTTAAAAAAGAATGGCTAGTATTTCATATTAGGTTAAACATCAAAAAACTCAATGGGAATATTGTACAAAAGCATGAAGGTTCAAAATAAGTTGGATTAAAGCAACTTGGTTCTAAACAAGTTGGTTTCAAACAACTTGGTCACAAACAAGTTGGGTTCAAACAACTCGGTCACAAACAAGTTGGGTTCAAACAACTTGGTCCTGGTGTTGAAACAAGATTCCATGGAGTACAAGATGAGAAACGTATTTGGTTTGAGGTGGAACTGCAGGGAGCTCAAGAGGATCGTGAAGCTGAGGTTTTTCAAGTTAGTAACGATGATGCTGCAGTGGCTCAAAGAGAGTTGGAGGACAAGCAACCTGAAGAGAAGACAAACATGGACTGCTTGGTAATGGAGCAAGAAAAGGTACACCTTGGTACAAAGGTGGGGGCAAATATTACGGTAACCGTAGTACCTGGTCAAGAGGGTGCAAAGGGTAATGTTGCTGAAAAGAAGAAAATGAATGAGTCTATGAAATCTAATCTAAGGAAATTACTAGAGTACAAGGCCTGGTTAACAAGGCGGTCCTCGGTTCAAGGTTCTAGCACTGGATGAAGATGCTGAGTATCGATTATGTTTAAGTGTTACTCCTAAGATGGAAATTGTTGTATATTAGGAATAAACTTAAACAAAGGTTAGGGGGTTAAGTGTACATTGTCATTTAGATTAGGAATGGACTATAACTAGGATTAGATAAGCCTACCTTTTAAAGGCAAGGATGTTTCCTATTCTATTTAGGATAAGTTTTTACCCCTATCTCTATAAATAAAGATGAGGGGGATGCTAGTTTGTACATTCTTCCTTGCTCATTCGTTAATTAATACAATGTAACGTTTGGGTTCACGTGTGTGTTTTCTTTGAGTCTATATTTCGCGCTAGCTTTCAAGGTTTGTTGGACTCATTCTTCAACACCTTATAACAACGGTTAAAGGATATACTAACTTGTATAACTATTTTATATAATTACTCTGTTAACTTTTTTAGTTACTAATCACATATAAATGTATAGAAATCTTTGTCAACTTTGTAATTTTTTATAGTTAGTGATAGAAAGAACATTTGTATGCAATGGGAGTTTAGTCTCAACAACTTTGTAATTTTCACCTCTTCGTTCATCAGTTATTTTGCGTCATAAGAGGGTCGTGTTTGTTTTCCAAGTAGAGTTTAGTGGCAAGTGTTATGGGTCATGCTTGGCATCGAGGTGAATGGCTGTTGCTAAAAGCTGTGTGGTCGAGGTTCAAGTTTTGTGGGTCGAGGTTTAAGTGTTGCAGGTCGTGGTGGTTGTGGGTCGAAATGACACAGATCGTTTTGTAGTTCGTGTTGGGTTATGTAGTTTAGATTGGGTTTGGTCATGTTTATGTTGTTAAGGTTAGGTAGTTTCTTGTTATTTCATATTGGTCAGCTCAATTTGTGATTCAATGCAGTTCAGATTGGTTTATTGTTCATGCGGGGTCTTATGGTTTCATATTAAGTTGTGGATTGTGCGGATGTACTCAGATGGGGTCGTATTTGTTGGTTATGTGGTCAGGATTATTTTTTGTCGTCTCAGTAAGGGTTTGTCCGTTGAAGGTCATAAGTAGTTGTGACAACCGGTGTGGTTTTACAATGAGCAAAACCTCATGTGAACCCACTCTCCGTTAGCACTCAAAATCAGTTTCAGTTGACTAATTGATAAATATCATATTTTTGTTTGAATAGGATATAATGCCACATTGTTTTTAAGCATCCATATTTTAACTTATCAATTCATAACGATCTAACTTATTTGTTTTATTTTGTACTTATTATAAGAATGTGTTTATTATTATTATTATTATTATTATTATTATTATTATTATTATTTCTAATATCTTATAATTTAAGTTTAAGGTATTATAAAGTGGTCAATCTTAAAAAACACTCAATTTCAAAAGAAAATCACTAAACCAAAGACCCCGGTGAGTTGAATGTGCGATCAACGTATATATTATGTAGGATAAGATTTGTCGCTATCCCGAATCCATGATACATTGTATCTGAGAGCTTTTATGGAGGCCATATGCAAAAGCTTATGTAATAACTAAACATAAGGATGATAGTCAAAACTGTAGGAAGGGTAAAATCTCATGTCCCGTATTATTAAGATGCAACACATTAAATACAATGGCTTGGATAGTTCTAGATGTGGGCTTGAGCCCGTTACAAAGCACACACTAATTACGGGCTAACACTCCCCCGCAATTAGAGCGGGAGGACACCGGATGCTCAAACTGGAGCAAAACTCTTCAAATAAAGCTGACGGCAATCCTTTGGTAAAAATATCCGCAAACTGATAACGAGAAGGTATATCAATCTTAATGTGCTTCGTACGCTGATGTTGAACCGGATTGTAGGACAAATAAACAGCACTGGCATTATCACAGTAGACCAACGTAGTAGAAGTCAAAGGAGTATGCAACTCACGCAATAAATTACGCAACCAACAAGTCTAAGCCACAGCATTGGCAATACCATGATACTCGGCCTCTGCACTGGAACGAGAAAGTGTCGGCTAACGCTTGAACAAAGAGAGTAAGTTGTTGCTAAGAAAAACACAATAACCTCAAGTCAACCTTCGAGTAGTTGGAGAACCAGCCCAATCAGCATCTGAATAAGCAACCAAATCTGTAGTAGAGGATAAGAATAACTGCAAACCATAATCTAATGTACCACGAACATAACACAAGATCCTTTTAAGAGCAGAGAAATGAGGCTCCCGAGGATTATGCATATAAAGACACACATGCTGAACTGCATATGAAATATCCGATCGAGTAAAAGTAATTTACTGTAGAGAACCTGCAAGACTCCGATAAAGAGTTGGGTCAAAAACTGGATCACCATCACTTCCCAGCTTAGACTCAGTATCAATAAGAGTCCGACTGGGATTACAATTATCCATATGTGCCCTGTCAAGAATCTCAATAGCATATTTCTTCTGAGATAAAAACAATCCTAAAGAATCACGTGTAACCGATATACCCAGAAAATAATTGAGCGGACCCAGATCTGTCATAGGAAACTCCTGATGCAATGATATAATAATCTGCTGCAATAGACTCTCAAAAGATTCTGTAAGAAAAATATCATCAACATAGAATAACAAGTAAGCAGTATCAGTCCCCTGTTTGTAGATAAATAAAGAGGAATCACAACGACTATGAGAAAAACCAACCCGAGTAATATAAGATGCAAACCGTTGAAACCAAGCTTGGGAGGCTTGTTTAAGCCCATAGAGAGACCTCTGTAACAGACACACATAATCAGGATTAACAAAATCGTAAAATCTAAGAGGCTGATGCATATAAACTGTGTCAGAAAGATCACCATGTAAAAAAGCATTCTTGACATCGAGTTGATGAATCGGCCAATGTCGAGAAGCAGCTAAACTAAGGACAGTCCGAATAGTATTCAGTTTAACAACCGGACTAAAAGTCTTATCAACATCAACCCTTTCTAACTGTGTACTACCGTTCGCCACAAGACGAGCCTTGTAGCGACTAAGCGTGCCATCTGCCAGATACTTGTGACGAAAAAGCCACATGCAACGTACAATATTGGTATCCGGTGTTCTAGGTACTAAAGTCCAAGTTTTGTTTTTAATAAGCGCATGATATTTATCAGGCATAGCATTTTGCCAGTTTGGATCACTAAACGCATCACGATAAGATTTTGGTAAAGGAGAAATCGAAGACACATGTAAATTGAGACGCTCAGTGGGACGATTAGTCCCGACACGGAAATGTGTAACCATGGGGTGAACCGAGATCGGGTTCGGGTTTGGGTTTTTAGATGGATCAGGAATTATAATAGGTGATTGAGCCACAGGTTCGTTTTGGGTCGCGACTGATTGAGTTAGGCTAGGCATTTGTTGTTGGACCGCGGACGTGGGTAGGGGCGGTGAGTGGACTAGATTGTTGGTGGTTTAAACTTAGGATAAATTGTCGGTGAGTAGGCTAGATAGTTGTTGGGGCGTGGTAGGTAATTGGATCGCATCAGGGTGCTGTTGGATCGGGGTGTTATGAATTGGAGTGATGGGTTCAGGTGGGAGTTTCACAGCGGGATTGGTAGGAATTGTTGGTGGGATAAGATCGAGAATGTCATCTAAAAAGGTATAGGTAGGTGGTAAAGCGGGTTAAATCGAGCCATAATGAAAAACGGTCTCATCAAAGGTAACATGACAAGAAATGATAATCTTATTTGTTTTTAAATCAAGACAACGATACCCACGATGATTGAAAGCTTATCCCAGATAGATTGAAGGTGTGGCGCGTGGTTCAAGCTTGTGGTTGGTGTGAATGTGAGGGTAACATAAACACCCAAAGGTACGTAAAAGGCTATAGTCAGGGTTAGTTCCAAACAAGCGGGTATAAGGGATTTCATTGTTGATGGTAGTAGAGGGCAAAAAGTTTAATAAGTGAGTGGCCACATTAAGGGCTTCTACCTAAAAAGTAGCTGGAAGATTGGCTTGAAAAAGTAAGGTTCGAATAAGGTTATTGATAGTCCGAACCATGCGTTCAGACTTACCATTTTGTTGGGATGTTTTTGGACATGAAAAACAAAACTGAATGCCATTGTCAGTAAAAAGTTTATGAAGGTTACGGTTGTCAAATTCACCACCATGATCACACTGAAATGAACGAATTTCACATTTGAACTGAGTACGAAAATAGGTACGAAACAATACAAACTTAGACAAAACATCAGATTTATTGAGCAAAGGATAAACCCAAACAAACTGAGAATAGTGATCTAAAAATAAAACATAGTATTTAAACCCTGAAAGACTCGGTATGGGTGAAGTCCACACATCCGAGTGAATAATGTCAAAACAAGAAGTACCGACAATAAAAGAACTGACAAACAGAAGCCTTACATGTTTGTCAAGCTGACAAGCATGGCAAAGCACGAGAGGCTTCTCCTTATTTCACGAAATAAAATTATTGGACACAAGATGACGTAGCACTTCACGACCTGGATGTCCAAGACGTTGGTGCCACGTATGCTGAATAACAAGGAAAACATGAGGAATCAGAGATGGAGTCGTGACTAGGTAAAGATCCCCCGTGCTATCACATCAGAGAAGCACCCGACGCGTCATGAAATCCTTAACAGAAAAACCAAACGCATCAAATTCAATAGTACAATTATTGTCACGAACAAACTGACGAACAAAAATCAAATTTTTTTACGATATAGGGAGTAATAAGAACATTATTTAGATGTAGAGATTTAACAAGAGTTGGCAAAATACTATGGCCCGTATTAGTGACGGGTATAGAGTGACAGTCACCAACCTAGATAGATGGATACATACACGTATTAAAAATTTCACTAAGAATAGTAATCGAGTTATTGAGATGAGAGCTCGCACCTGTATCCATATTCCATGCTGTGGGAGCGGGATCATGAAGTGTCTCGGCAGTAAAAGCAAGAGGTAATGTAGTTGCTTGTCTCGATGCAAGCGTGAAACCTATTGACCCGAAAGGGGCTGCGGGCTAAGCAACAGGAGCCATGGGCTGGGCTGTTGGGCTGAAACTATACCCGGGTAGTAAACCTGGTACTAGGGGTGGTAATTCGGGTCGAGTTCGGGTTGGTGGGTTCGGGTTGACAGGTTGGCGGGTCAGAAAACCTCAACCCGAACCTGACCCATTTAACCCGTATATATATTTGGGTTGACGGGTTAAATAGGTTACACGGGTTGAATAGGTTAAACGAGTTTTAGGTTGACCTATTTAACCTGTTTTATATACAAAAGTTGGCACATTACACGGGTTAAACACGTTAAATGGGTTTATGGGTCGACCATTTTTAACCCACTTAACTCGTATAATAAAATATAAATAATTTTAAATTTAAGAAAAAAATCTTAAACGGGTTGGCGGGTCGACCCGCTTAATTTATTCTCAACCCGAACCTGACCTGTTTAATAAACTGGTTAGATAGGTCGACCCAAACCCGACCCAAATATGTATAGACTCAACCTGAACTGTTAATTTTCGTGTCGGTTTCAGGTCGGGTTTCGTGTCGGGTCAGAAATTGCCACCCCTACCTGGTACATCTGGGCTCGTGGGTATGTAAAGCCCGGAGGGATACTAATTGATGGGGTTGAGACATAATGTGACGATGGGCTTAACAGTTAGGTTGGCAGCATAAAATAAATAGAGCCACGAGGAGTAGCTATTGGGCTGGATGTATGATAGGCTACATGACTGCTATTAGAATTAGCTACAGTAGGCGTTGTTGTAATGGAGGTATTTTGTTAGCCCAATTTATCCAATAGTTTTAGGAGCTACTCATCAGTCATTGTGGAACGCATGTAGCTTATAGGGTATGCTGTTTTAATGGGACAGATTGCTTTCGGTATGTGGTATGGTTCGATCGTATATATTGTAAAAGGAAATGTTGGGAAACCTGCACACTTTATTAACGTAAATCGAATAATAGTAATACATAATTAACAGAAAATAATTAAACCAGTAAACGGAGAACGAGGCTCATGTTTAACACGATTCCCTTAAAACAGATTCGCCGTATGTTTCTCAGGGTACAACGTCCAAAGCTGTTGTACAGTCGGACTAGACAACTTGCCTGAAAGATTACGGAAAAAAGACGAGTGTTTCTAATTGAAGGAACTGCTGGAAAGGCTGCTGTTATGGTTTTCTTGGAGTTCGTTTTCTGTGTGTATAATTGAATAAGAAGAGGCTGCTTATGTAGCCTAAACCTAGCTTGGTTACCAAGCCAAGTTAGCAGATAAGCTTAAGCTGAATTTAAACTTTCAGTATTTATCTTAAACTTAATCAAATTTTTTTAGATAAACTCTTATTTTAAACACACAAGAATATTCTGGAAACCTTATCAACTGAAAATGAAATCAGCAGCAAAAAGATATGCGTGTAGGCGAGCTTTCGGAGCTGCATTCGTGTCTGCAGGTCGAGCGGGCTCGCATGAGTTCAGAAGCTTCGAACCCATTTTGGCCTAGAAATTCCATTTTCTGCACCCCCCTCTGCGCGCGCACATAGGCGTGAGAGCATAACCAACCTAAAGGAATTTGGTAGTCAATACCAGGATGTCCTTATAAACCACTATCTACTTTCCTTTTTGGGTGATGTGGGATAGTTTTAGCTCCCAGATTTTGTGTTCCACGTGCCTCACTTTGAGACACGATATCTCATTCATCTTAACTCCACTTTGGACATACTTTAGCTCGTTGCAAAGCTCTCTTCGAGGAGAACGCAAAGCCCCAATCTAATATAAAGATATATAACATCTACATATGTTAAATGGTATCCAAAGTTTGTAAAAACTCACTTTGCAAAACCATATTTTCCAACAATCCCCCACATGAATGGAGATCGGTCGAAAACACCCAAAAATTTTAGCAAAATTTCTGTGGTTAAGTCCTGCATAGGATAGGTAGGTGTGACCCTTTGAACCTTCCCTTGTGAGATACACTTAGTCTCCTAGGTTTGAGTAGACGCGATGTCCTTAAACTTAACACCCGTTTACGTAGACGGCAATACAGACTCACATAGAACTTTCCCTGACCTTGTCAAGTCCTCATAGTCATGCCCGTCATGGTCATGAGCACTAGCCTGGTTCTGCAAGAGCTCTTAGGAATTGCGCCCCCACAATTCCCTTCGAAGCGACCCCACTTCTCTCTCACATAGGTGATTTCATCTTGAATCATTAGAAACATATACTTTCAGATTTCATCTTGAATCTTTATGCTTTATGATTTCATCCTGAACCATTAAAGCCATATGTTTGACCTCTCAACAAGTCACATTGTTATAGGAATGGGCTAGGAGGTTACAAGATAAGTAACTCCCCCACATTGACGTGACTTCCCCCACATTTCTATGATTAGGTTGTCCTATTGAACCTAGATCTTGGGATCTCCAGTCAACTAGGTTAGGTTTTCCTTCATAGAAACTCATTCCTTCAAGGGCTTTAGTCACATTCCTTTGGACGACTTACTAACTAAATCTCTGCTTAAGCCTTTTGTAAATGGATCCACGATGTTATCCTTTGACGCCACATAGTCAATTGAGATAACTCCAGTTGAGAGTAGTTGTCGTATCGAGTTATGTCGACGACGGATATGTCTGGACTTTCCATTATACATTGTACTTTTAGCTCTTCCCATGGCCGATTTACTGTCACAATGTATACTAATGGCCGTTACCGGTTTAGGCCACCTTGGTATGTCCTCTACGAATTGACGTAGCCATTCCGCCTCTTCTCCGCATTTATCTAGCGCGATAAATTCTGATTCCATCGTGGACTTAGCTATAACAGTTTGCTTGGAAGACTTCCAAGATATAGCGGCCCCTCCTAGTGTAAACACATATCCACTAGTCGATCTAGAATCCTTTATGTCAGATATCCAATTTGCATCACTGTATCCCTCGATAACAGCAGGATGTCTGTCATAATGCAGTCCATAATCACGACTGTATCTCAAATAATGAAGTACCCTCGTTATAGCTTTCCAATGTGCATAACTTGGATTACTCGTATACCTACTTAGCCTACTAACTGCATATGCTAAGTCAGGTCGGGTACCTGTCATCAAGTACATTAACATGCCAATAATCCTTGAATACTCTAATTGGGCAACACCTAAGCCTCTATTTTTAGATAGATGCAAACTGGTGTCAATTGGAGTTCTAGCTTGGCCGGAATCCCCCGCATTATGAGTATTAAGAATTTTGTCCACGTAATGTGCTTGACTTAACACAAGTCCATTTTGAGTTCGTATGATCTTTATTCCAAGGATCACATCAGCCAAACCCATATCCTTCATGTCAAATTTTAATTTTAACATGTCTTTAGTAGATTTGATCATCTTGTCGTTGCTGCCAACGATAAGCATATCATCAACATACAAGCACAAAATTACATATCCACTACTTGTGAACTTCACATAAACACACTTGTCGCATTCATTAATTTTTGAGATCCACTACTCTAACAAGTGTGGTTCACATTATTAATGCCCGCAGTTTGGGAGCTTGCTTAATCCATATAATTGACGTAACAAGTCTACAAACCTTGCCCTCTTGTCCAGGAGATATGAAACCCTCGGGTTGGTTCATATATATTTCTTCTTCTAAATCTCCGTTTAGAAATGCCGTTTTCACATCCATTTGGTGAACTTCTAAATTTCGTAATGCGGCAATAGCAAGTATCATTCTAATTGAGGTTATTCGCGTAACGGGCGAATAAGTATCAAAGTAGTCTAGACCTTTACGTTGTCTAAATCCTTTGATTACCAACCTTGCTTTATATTTGTCAATGGTGCCATCAGCTTTCATCTTTCATCTTGAAAATCCTTTAAGCCTAGTGGTATACACCAGGAGGTAAATCACGAGCTCCCACATAAGGTTTTGTAAATAGACTCTATTCACTTTTGTTGGCTTATCTTTATGTTGCCACTTTCCGAGGAAGTTACCCGCTCTCGGGTAGACGTGGGATCATTTTCTAACATAAAAAAACAAAATCGGTCAAACAATTTTCTCATTTCATGCCCTTTTGCTTCTTCTTGGTTCACTTCTTCTTCCGTTGGTATGATCTGTCTCTCATCTTGGAGATATTTATCATCTCGTTTGTCTCTTATCTTGGACAACTTCATCTCTAATCTGGTTTAAAAAAAAAAAAAAAAAAAAAAAAAAAAAAAAAAAAAAAAAGGCTTTCAGTATTCTTTTGATAAACAAGGAAATATGTGTTCAAAGAAAGAAGCATTCCTTGATTCCATTACTGTATTCTTTTGTATATCCGGATTTTTTGATTCATGTACAATGAAACGATAAGAACTGCTGTTCTTAGCATATCCAATGAATATACAATCCATAGATTTAGGTCCAATCTTTTGGGCCTTGGGAGTTGGCACAGCTACCTTGGCTAAACAGCCCTATACTCGTAAGTACTGATATGATGGTTTTCCGTCCATCCAAATTCAATAAGGAGTCTCTTGCTTTTCTTTATGAGTATCTATTAAAAGATAAAGTAGCCGTCAGAATGCTTCCCTCCACATAGCCCTGGCTCATACCGAAAACTAATCAACAGGCAGTAACCATTTCCTCAAGGAACGTGTTTCTTGTTTCCTTTCGGCAAATACGTTTTTTGCTAAGGTGAATAGGGAGCAGTGAACTCGTGTCTTATTCCATGTTGCGCACATACATCAGCGAATGGAGACACGTATTCACCTCCTCCATCACTTCGTATAACCTTGATTTTCTTACCAAGTTGATTCTCAACTTCGTTTTTGTATAGAACAAACTTGTCTATAGCTTCGTCTTTACTTTTCAACAAGTAAACATAGCAATACTTTGTACAATCATCAATAAACATGATAAAGTACTTATTGCCACCCTTCATGGGTAGTGATTTCAAATCACATATGTCTGTGTGTACCATATCAAGTGGTTCGGTTGTTCGCTTAACCGATTTGAAGGATGTTCTTGTAAGTTTGGCTTCAACACAAGTTTCACATTTATATTTAGAATCAATATGGCAGTTTGGTATGCTATTAAATTTAATCAATCGACGCAGTGAATTAAAATTTACATGTCCAAGACGAGCATGCCACACATTAGAAGACTCAATCAAGTAAGCAAAAGAGTTCATTTTATTGATTTCATTCTTGACAACCATTACATTGAGCTTAAACATACCATTCATGGCATAACCCTTACCAACATACACTTGATTCTTAGACAAAACAAACTTATCAGACTAAAAAACTAAACGAAAACCAAACTTGTTTAACAGCCAACCGGACACAAGATTCTTACGAATCTCCGGAACATACAAGACATTAGTCAACTTGAGCTCTTTTTCGGATGTCATCTTCAAAACAACATCTCCTTCACCCTTGATATCAGCAGTTGCAGAATTGCCCATATACAGCTTCTGTCCATTGTCAACCGCTCTAAAAGAGTGAAACATACTCTTATCAGTACACACATGACGGGTTGCCCCAGTATCAATCCACCAACCACCATGATTCCAGGTTTACCTCAGAAATCATGGCACACACGTTAGACACCATCGCTATCATGTCCGCATCATCATTCACCATATTTGCCTGACGTGGATTCACCCGCTTTGGCATCTTGCAATTAGCAGCACGGTGACCAGGCTGGTCACAGTTAAGGGTGATCAAAAACCGCACCGCAAACCGCACCAAAACCGCAAAAACCGCATCGTGAGAAAAACCGGTGGATCGGTTTCTAAAAATAAGAAAAATCAAATTTGCGGTGCGATTTCGGTTTTACCCGTAAATCCGCACCGCTATACCCGAACCGCACCGCAATTGCTATAAATAATAATTTTAATAAAAATAATCAATTTTTTATACTAAATATCATCGACAAAATTAAAACACATGGCTTTTTAAAAGGCGGGCTTTCTTTGGGATAAAAAGTATAAAGTAGATTTAGGGGTGTGGTGCGGATGCGGTGTATTTACAGTTTTATATTTTTCGTTTTACTAATTAAGTGTTCATATTTTCAGTTTTATCTCACATTAATATAATTATAATAGTGTATTTACATTAAGCCCAAAATTACTATTTGATTCAAGGACAAAATTTTTATTGGGTTTAAGCCCAAAATTTAAAAATGGTCATATGTGGTGTGGTGCGGTTAAAACCCAAAAATCCGCATTTGAAAACCGCAAAACCGAAACCGCAGGATCCGCATGGTGCAGTTTATACTTTTATAGAATCCGCAATTGCGGATGCGGTGCGGTTTTTACCAGAATCCGCACCGATCCGCACAATGCTCACCCCTAGTCACAGTTGTAGCAAATCCACTGGAACTTCTGTTTCACAATCCCAGCTTTAGGAGCAAGGTACTCAGACTTCCCTTTGCTCTTCTTGTCATTCTTCCTTTTTTTCTTTGCCTTTTCCCTTTGGATTGGACCTTGAAGATGACCCAGCATGCTCAACCAGATTAGCCTTAGCAGAATCAAGTGTATAAGTGTCTTTCTGAGCCAGCCTGTTGTCCTCTTCAATACGAAAATGAACAACCAAGTCTTCAACACTCATCTCCTTTCGCTTATGCTTCAAGTAGTTTTTAAAATCTACCCAGCTTGGAGGTAACTTTTCAATAATCGCAGCAGCTTGAAAAGTTTCACTCAAAGTCATTCCCTCAGCATGGATGTCGTGTAGTAGAACCTGAAGGTCTTAAACCTGACTTATCACGTTCTTTGAATCAACCATCTTGTAATCTAAAAACCGAGTTACCACGAATTTCTTTGTACCAACATCCTTTGTTTTGTACTTGCGTTCCAATGACTCCCATAATTCTTTGGCAGTCGTGGTCTTGCAGTATACGTTATACAAAAGATCTATCAAACCATTCAGAACATAGTTGTGACACAAAAAATCTGAATGTTTCCATGCTTCCACAGCTTGTGCATTAGAGGATTGACCTTCGGCATGAGGTTCAACCTGAGGCATTGTTTCTTTCAAGAATCGTGCAAGACCCAAGGTGGTGAGATAGAAGAACATCTTCTGTTGCCACCTTTTAAAGTTTTGACCATTGAACTTTTCTGGTTTCTCTGCATGATTAGCCACTGTGTTGGTAGCCGGCGCACCGGTTGGGATCACAACAGTAGCCGCAGGAGTAGGAGTTTGAGTGTTAGTCATCCTGAAAGATTAAACACAAACAGTTAGCAAACTGTATCAAACGGTATCTGCTTGTACCGGATCAAATCAGTTTTATAGAAACTCAATCCTGATTTCTATGTTTATGTAAACTGATTTTGGAAAAAAAACCGTTATGTATCTGTAAACTGTAAATTAAAGTCTGTTTATGTTAAACTGATTTCCAAAGAAACTCTATCTAGGTCTCGACAGAAACAGTTTATATAAATAACCTGTTAACAATATTATCCGTTTAAATTTAATTATGTTTACACACGGAATCTGTTTTAAGACTGTTGGGAAACCTGCACACTTTATTAACGTAAATCAAATAACAGTAATACGCAATTAACAGAAAATAATTAAACCAGTAAACGAAGAACGAGGCTCGTGTTTAACACGATTCCCTTAAAACAGATTCGCCGTCTGTTTCCCAGGGTACAATGTCCAAAGCTGTTGTACAGCCGGACTAGACAACTTGCCTGAAAGATTACGGAAAAAGGACGAGTGTTTCTGATTGAAGGAACTGCTGGAAAGGATGTTGTTATGGTTTTCTTGGAGTAACTGGATAAGAAGAGGCTGCTTATGTAGCCTAAACCTAGCTTGGTTACCAAGCCAAGTTAGCAGATAAGCTTAAGCCGAATTTAAACTTTCAATATTTATAGAAAACAAAATCAGCAGTAAAAAGATATGTGCGTAGGCGAGCTTTCGGAGCTGCATTCGTATCCGCAGGTCGGGCGGGCTCGCATGAGTTCAGAAGCTTTGAACCCATTTTCTGCACCCCCCCTGCGCGCGCACGTAGGTGTGAGAGCATCACCAACATAAAGGAATTTGGTAGTCAATACCAAGATGTCCTTATAAACCACTATCCACTTCCCTTTTTGGGCGATGTGGGATAGTTTTAGTTCCCAGATTTTGTGTTCCACGTGCCTCAGTTTGAGACACGATATCTCATTCATCTTAACTCTACTTTGGACATACTTTGGCTCGTTGCGAAGCTCTCTTCGAGAAGAACGCAAAGCCCCAATCTAATATAAAGATATATAACATCTACATATGTTAAATGGTGTCCAAAGTTTGCAAAAACTCACTCTGCAAAACCATATTTTCCAACAATCCCCCACATGAATGGAGATCGGTCGAAAACACCCAAAAATTTTGTTTTAGTCGAATGTGACAAACAATAAAGAAGGATAAAGCAACTTTATGAATTAATTGCTTATGTTATTTTTTTCTTGTCGTGGGGTATGGCAAACCAAAATAGAGAAGTTGTTTAAGATCGTGCTAGTTGTTTAGTTTCGTGGAAGTTGTTTTGGTGTCGTAGTAGTTGTTTACGGTCGTTTCATTAGTCGAAAGTATCGGTTAGATAGTTGTGAGTCCTAGCATCTTGCTATGTGAAATAGTACACCATCATATACCGTTGTACCACAACGAAGAAAGAGCCTTAACTATCAAGTTATATGTTTCCATTAGTCTATATAATAAGAGGTTGTTACTAAACAAATAAGTTACTAAAGTTTAGGAAAATATTCGCCTAAGTTACTATAGTTTAAAACGTTACAAATAAGTTACTCAACCTTTTTGTCACCAGTTACATAAGTTACTGTCATAGTTCTAACCTTTTACTACAGGTTTTTTTAGAACGACAATTTTTTAGACGTTATTATAAGTTTTCATCTGTTTTGTAACGTTTTTGGACGTTGTTATCGTTTTTGGATGTTATTATACGTTTTTGGACGTAATTTTACGTTTTGATATATTTTCATACGTTTTCTTACGTTATTATACGTTTTGGACGTTATTAAACGTTTTCATACACTTTTTTACGTTTTTATACGTAAAAAACGTATAAAACACAAAAAAATGTAAAAAAATGTAGAATAACGTACAAAGACGTATGCAAACTTACCCAAACTTATAAATAAAACCAGTATGAAAATGTACAAAAACGTAAAAAGACGTGTAAAACGTACACAAACGTATAAAAACATACACAAACGTAAAAAAAGGCACAGAATCATAAAAAAATTATGAAAACGTACAAAAACATAGAAAGAGTACGAAAATGTACGAAAACGTACAAACCATACAATAATGAAAAAAAAGTAAAATAAAGTACGAAAACAGAGAAAAACGTAAACAAGCGTATAAAAACGGATAGAAGCCACAAAAACATACGAAAACGGACTAAAATATACAAAAACGTACGAAAATGGAGAAAACGTACAAAAACGTAAAAAGGTACGAAAACAGAGAAAAACGTACACAGGCGTATAAAACCGGATAGAACCGTACAAAAATGGAAGAAAATATACAAAAACGTACGAAAATGGAGAAAAACGTAAAAAAGTACGAAAATATAGCAAAAGTGTACACAAACGTATAAAAACGGACACAAACGTACAAAAACGGATACAAACGTACAAAAACGTACGAAAATGGAGAAAAAGGTACAAAAACGTAAAAAGGACGAAAACAGAGAAAAACCTACACAAACGTATAAAAACGGATAGAAACATATACAAACGGACGAAAATATACAGAAACGTTCAAAAATGGAGAAAACGTAAAAAAACGTATGAAATGTACGAAAACAGTGAAAATGGTACACAAACATATAAAAACGGATAGAAACCTACAAAAACGTAGGAAAATAGAGTGTAACTTTCTTTAAGGTTTAGTAACCCTTTAAATAAGCCCGTGAACTATAGTAACTTGCTTGTAACATTTTAAGCTATAGTGTCGACGTTGAAATAGGAACCGGTATATCATCTGGTTGCCCACCCTGAGAGTAACTTGAGTGTAAATTTTCATAAAGTTCAGTAACCCATTTAATAAACCCGTGAACTAAAGTAACTTGTTTGTAACATTTTATACTATAGTAACTTAGACGAACATTTTACCAAACTTTAGTTACTTGTTTGTCTATTAAACCTAATAAAAGGCATTAAAAACGTCATCGTTTTGTGTTTGGGATCGTGCTTCTGTTTTGGGCCGATTTTTTTTAGGCGTGTTAACGTTTGGGCTGACTCTTTGTTGACATCCTACTGTGTAATAACATGAATTGACATTTCAATAATTGTAATGAGAGGAAAATATTATTCATAATTAAAGAAGATGATTGTAATTTAGGACATTACCACTAAGGGTGACAATTTTCGACACGACATGATAAATGAAACGAACCCGACACGAAGTTTAACAGGTTTATTGAGGATAAACGGGTTTGGGTCAAAAACAGGTCACCCGTCTAACACGTTTAATAAATGGGTCGTATTTGGGTTGTGTAAGTATTCAACAGGTTAACACGTGAACCCGTTTAAGTTTATATAAGCTCAAAAAATAAAATATATAACTTGAATTTTTTGTTGATTTGGAACAAATGTATTTTGCTATGCACTTGATATGAGTAAATTACGATTATAACTCATATATCATTAAAATTGCCGTATAGTTATTTGTATTTTATGTTTATCATTTTTTAGATCATTATATCATTTTGCATTTATACTATTTAAATCGACAAACCACCAATGTTATTTACCGTTTAACCTATTTACTTAAACAGGTTAAACGGGTTACACGTCTTATGCAGGTTTGGGTTAGGGTTGAGTTTCTTAATACGATTAATAAATGAGCCTTGTTTGGGTAGAGGTTATAATAATCAGCCAACCCGCGAACCCGAACACGACTCGATTGCCACCCATAATTACCACAACGGTTAAAGCATATACTGGCTTGTGCCTTGTATCACTTTTTTTATTGAAGAAGAAGAGTTATCCCACATCCATATTTGAGAAGAAAATGTGTTGCATTATATAGTCAGGTATGCGACAATTGATAAAGTTGAGTTTGGTGTATTGTGATCCTCGTGGAGTATATTGGTTTTGTTTTTGTGTCTCTTACTTTCATTGTAAAAGGTTTGTAATACACTAACTTTTTACATTTGTCTTTCGCTTTTATCCCAAGAACAGATGTCAAGGTCAGATGCTGGAACAACAATTCCTTCACGACCTGCCTCATTCACTGCTGGAGATAATAATATCTCTACTATTTCTTGTCTTTTCAAAATGACCCAAACATTACACGAAGCCATCTTTTAGTCCCGATGTACACTAGACAACAACGGTAAATTGGGATTGGGGTATTCTACACAAACAAATTTGAATTTTAAAAGAATATCCCAAAACCAAACACCCCGGTGAGTTGAATGTGCGATAACATTATATATTACGCAGGATAAGATATGTCGCTATCCCGAATCCATGTTATAGCTGAGAGCTTTTATAGAGACCTTATGCAAAAGCCTATATAATAACTAAACACAACGATTATAGTCAAAACATAGTATTCTGATGTTCTAAGTTCATTTTTAATATAATCTTACATAAATAAAATTATAGCAAAAACGAATTTTGTTGGAAGTGAACTTTGAGACTCAAATATATAACATGATGCAAGTTTTGAGGCTCCTGAAAATACCTTACACTCAAATATTATATGTTGTTATTGATTAAGTGAAATATTTGTAAGTGATCCCACATCGGCCAGAGGATGTAAGATGAGGAGTAGACGAGGGGTATAAAAGATGGGGTTGGGGTATGGGTGAAATTATCTTTGCGCTTGGGGCAATGACGCAGCTAATGAGGTAATAACCGAGGCGCGTCAATTGCTGGTTGAAAACTATTTCCAAACCCCCTCCTTGGCTTTGGTTCTGCCTTAGCCATCGAGAATTTTTGGAAGGACTCCCTTTTATTAGGGTAAAGTCCTACAAATTTTCAGTTTAAATTATTTTCTGTTCATAGCTCTTTATGTCATATGATGCACAAATGAGCTGGTGAATAGATTTTGTCTAATTATGTAACCCTTTTCACTTTGCTAATAAGCAATAGTTAGTTCGTAACCCCGAGACCTGATACTTAGCTATTTAAAACGGAGAAGTTGTCTGGAGAACGTAGTTGACTAGTGGTTGTCGCCTTGTCGGTAGCAAATACTTGTTTACACTACTACACAAATTGACATAGAACCCCCTTAATAGAGCCCGGTTTTTGTGAAAAACCGGGCTCTATGTCAATGTTGAATAAAGTCCCCTCCCCTTTGACCCCCCCACCGAAAACGGGCTCTATGTGCTGTTTCAACCGGGCTCTATAGCATTTTTTGTAGTAGTGTTACTTAGAGGATGATTCAAGTTATGTTTTACCCAGTTACATATAACTAGTATTAACTTATCAAACATGTGTGACATTCATTTATATGAGTAATTCTTGTGCTAGACCATCTTTAATAAATTTGGTTGTATTCGCCTTACAACAACCCTTAAAGGATACTAGCTTGTATCACTTTTTCATTAAAGAAGAGTTGGCTTTTTCCCACATCCATAATTGAGAAGAAAATGTGTAGTGATTTGCGAGTAATTTGTACATTTTCTTAACTTTTTATCCTCACCAATCAGATATGAGTGTTCCGCCAGCCGGAAAGAACATTCGTAAATTAACTTATTTTTTGGATACTATTTATTTTTTAGAAATAATTTCGTATATTAACTTATTTTTGTCATTAATTTCATATATATACCCAAATTATAACCATTGAATACACAATGTGTTTTTTTTAACTCTTTTGTTTTTTTCACTCACTTTTCATTGTGGCATAAAAAATTTGGGACCTTACTATTTATTTTTGGATAGTAATATATCTTTACTATTTACTTCCAATTACTAATTATTCAATTTGAGTTTGGTGTATTATGATCCTCACGGATAAACGTAATCTAAACATTTGAATTTTTTTCTTTTGGGTGACTGTCGAAACTTATAACAGTGCGTGAGTGCGCGTTCAATTGGTGGAGGCGACGATTGTATACTTTTCTTCGGAATTTGATCACGATCCGCGGTTCCTAAACTAACTATTAGCGGTTTGAGAGTTATAAGCAAAACAATTAGCCAAATTGCATTTTCTTACGGCGAGTGAAAGCATGTCGCCAAGGCTATGGTTGATATTCTGGGATGCTTTTCTTTGAAATTTAATTGCAAATCCATGGCCGCAGACCTCGTCAGTTAAATCCTTACGATTTAGGAGTTATGGTCGTAACCGACTGCAGTTTTTTTCCATTTAGTACTGAGAAACATATCAGAAGATATTTAGGCTTTGAATGTGTGATTTCTCATTAAACATATTAACCTATATATACAAGTAACGTACTAGGGTTCTCACAATATATGGGCCAAGCCCTACACAAAATACAACATGGGCTGAGTTAATATAACCACTAATACACCCCCACAGTTGGAGCGGAAGGAGGCCGGACGCTCAAACTGGAGCGAAATTCTTCAAACAGCGAAGATGGTAAGCCTTTGGTAAAGATGTCGGCATACTGGTAACGTGGTGGAACATGAAGAACTCGAACGTGGCCCCTGGCTACAAAATCACGAACAAAATGTATGTCAATCTCGATGTGCTTCGTTCGTTGATGTTGAACTGGATTAGAAAGGAGGTAGACAGCACTGACGTTCTCACAATAGACAAGTGTGGCAGATCGAAGAGGCACAAGCAGGTCTCTAAGAAGGTTGCGAACCCATGTCATCTCGGTAACAACGTTTACGACACCACGATATTCCGCCTCGGCACTTGAGCAGGAAATAACGTGTTGGCGCTTAGAGGACCATGAGATGAGGTTTTCGCCAAGGAAGACACAATATCCCGAGGTAGATCGCCTAGTGGAAAGACACCCAGCCCAATCAGCATCAGAGTAAGCAGTAAGCTAAGAGGTGGTAGATGCATACAGCTGAAGACCATGATCCAATGTACCACGAACATAGCGCAAAATGCGCTTCAAGGCTGTATAATGGGGTTCTCGCGGATCGTGCATATATAAACATATCTGTTGGACTGCATAAGAAAGATCCGGTCGTGTAAATGTAAGGTATTGTAGTGCTCCTGCGAGACTACGAAAGAGAGACGGGTTCTCAACGGGGTCGCCATCAGGTCCAAGTTTAGACTCAGTGCTCACATGCGTTTTACATGGATTGCAGTTCATCATATGTGCCTGCTCAAGTATCTCAGTAGCATATTTGGTCTGAGAGAGGAACAAACCCGAAGATGTGCGCTGTGCAGAAATGCCGAGAAAATAGTTGAGCGAGCCAAGATCAGTCATGGAAAACTCACTGTGAAGAGATGATATGATTTGCTGAAGTAATCTGGTTGAAGAGGCTGTCAAAATGATGTCATCAACATAAAGAAGTAAGTAAGCTGTCTCAGTGCCTTGCTGATAAACAAAGAGTGAGGAATCAGTCTTGTTGTGAATAAAACCCACTCTAATGGCATAACTAGAAAATCTTTGGAACCAAGCACGCGGAGCCTGTTTGAGACCATATAAAGACTTCTGTAAATGACAGACATAATCAGGATGTGCGGGATCCACAAATCCAGGAGGCTGATGCATGTAAACAGTCTCGGAAAGGTGGCCATAAAGAAATGCATTTTCACATCCAGCTGGTGAATAGGCCACACACGAGATACAGCCAAACTAAAGACAGTACGAATGGTGGCCGATTTGACAACCGGGCTAAATGTCTCGTCACAATCAATTCCTTGTTGCTGACTGCATCCATTGGCAACTAGTCGTGCCTTATACCTGCTCAAAGAACCATCTGCATGATATTTGTGTTTAAAAAGCCACATTGAACGAACTACATTCACATTTTACGGCCGGGGAACAAGAACCCACGTACCATTAGTAATAAGAGCGTTATATTCATCTAACATAGCATGTTTCCAGTTGGGGTTACGAAGGGCATGTAAGTGGGAGTGAGGGATAGAGGAGGGAGTGGACACATGACATGCAAATTTTGGATTCTTTTTAACGATGCCAACTTTAGAGCGAGTGACCATAGGGTGAGGTTGGGATGAGGCGGGTGTATGGTTTGTTTGGGTGTTGCGGCTAGCTGGAGGGTGATGACTTTGTGATGATTCGGCCTCGTTTTGAGTGGGTTGCGAGAGGGATGTAATATTTTTAAGATTGGGTTGAATGGCGTGTGTGGCGGTGTTTGGGCCAAGGAATGTAGGCCCATTAGGGATGTTGGTTGTAGTGGGCTCGATTGTCTTAGTGGCCGAGTTAGGCTCAGGAGGTAATAATGGTGATGTGGTGTTTGGTGTTATGAGTAAACGAAGGGAGATCGGGGACGAGTCATCTGGTGTGTCTAGGAATTGGTAGGAGGTTTGGTGTGTGGGGTTAGTCCCGTAGGGAAAGACATTTTCGTCAAATGTAACATGGCGAGATATGATGACTTTGTTGGTGGTGGGGTCTAGACAACGATAGCCACGATGATGTAGTGGGTATCCAAGGAAAATGCATCGGGTAGAACGGGGTTCAAGTTTATGTGGTGGATATAGGTGTGGGTAGCATAGACAACCAAATGTTTGAAGGTGGTCGTAAGATGGTGTTTTTCCAAAGAGTTTTGTAAAGGAAATTACGTTGTTTATGGAGCTAGAGGGTAGAATGTTGAGTAGATGTGTAGCCATGTGTAAAGCCTCAACCCAATATTGTGGTGGAAGGTTAGCTTGAAAAAGGAGGGTTCTAATAATGTTGTTAATGGTGCGTATCATTCTTTCCGATTTGCCATTTTGTTGGGACGTTTTAGGGCAAGAGAATAGAAATTGGATTCCATAGGTGTTAAATAGTGAGTGAAATTGGTGGTTGTCAAATTCACCACCATGGTCACATTGGAATGATTTTATTTCGGTTTTAAACTGTGTTTTAACATACATACGGAAGTGCAAAAATTTGTCGAACACTTCATTTTTCTTGCGCAGTGGATAAACCCAAAGAAAGTAAGAGAAATGATCCAAGAAAAGTACATAATATTTAAATTCACTAACGCTCGAAGAAGTCCAAATATCCAAATGCACAATATCAAATAAATTCTCAACACGAGAATTGGAACTAAAAAAAGGAAGTCTAGTATGTTTGCCAATTTGGCAAGCATGGCACAAAGTTATAGACTTTGTTTTATTGCAATCAATCATTTTATTGGAAACTAGAAAATGAAACACTTCATTCCCCGGATGTCTGAGTCTTTGGTGCCATGTATATTGATTGGTAGACAAGAGAGTAGTAGGAGACGAGGTGGGTGGTAGGACAGGGTATAGATCTCCTTTGCTGTTACATCAGAGAAGCAAATGTCGGGTCCAAAGATCCTTCACAATAAAACCAAAAGGATCAAATTCAATAGAACAAGAATTATCACGAGTAAATTGTCTAACATATATGAGATTTTTAATTATGTTTGGTGTGACAAGAACATTATGAAGATGTAATGGTCTATTGAGTGTTGGAAACATGCTATGTCCAGTGTTGGTGACGGGAATTGAGTTACCATTACCAACAAGTATAGATGATATAATGCTTTTATTAGAAACAGAAGTGAGTTTACTTGTGTCCGAGGCAAGGTGGGATGTAGCACCCGTGTCCATATACCAACCCGAGTCACCATGATCTTGAAGCGTCATTGTGTTGAACGCTTGCGAGAGGGTAGTTGCTTGGTCAACATATGATCCGTACACAACTTGAGGTCCCCAAGTACCAGGTAGCGGGCCGTTAGTATGAGAAGATAGGCCGGATAGGCCAAAGGAAGTGGGCTGAACAACATGGGCTTGCCCCGGTGCTGGGCCTAAAACTCCTCTTGATCCAACAGGTGTAGCAGTAGGATGGTACTGAGGTGGTGGGCTGGTCCAGGTAGGAGTGGGCTGTATTGGGTGTGGAATAGTACTAGGTGTAGTATATTAGATATCATAACATAATGAATGATTTAGGGGTTGGCCAATTTATCTTAGAGAGAGAAAGTGAGTTCTAGTGAGAGAAAATGCACCTTATGTGTGTTTTTCATATAATGAACAACCAACCCCTTCCCATGGCTGGAAAGGGGGTATAAATACAAGTGTTTTGTGTCCCTAAGTGGGCTATGGAGTGGGCTAACATGTGGGTAAAGACCCGGCCCAACACCATAAGTCATACGGTAATTACATGATTAATATTAAGGCTACGAGCTAACCTATGCTAGACATTACACGGGGTGACCGAGTCTTTTACATGGATTTTCTAATATCTAACAATCTCCCCCTAAGGGAGGTCACCCCAGAAAATACAAATTGAATCCTAGCAATCTATGAGTTGATCTTTGACTCTGGCTCGTAGTCTTTTGATTCTTCAAGATCAGTCTCTGTACTATAAGTAGTAATCTTTGAGCTTTGTTCCTTAAACTTGTGTGATCTTTGAGTTTTCTTTGAGATCATCATCTACAGTAAATCTCCAAATCATCCTTGTGGTAGTATTGACTCCATGTGATGTTGTGACCTTCGGACCGGCATGCTCACACTTTTCTGGATCATGATAGCACGCATCAGAGTTACGGAAGCTGTGAAGGAGGTCATATAGTTACCATGATGTCTTTAATAGAATGGATGGAGCGTGAGCATAGGGCAGTAAATTGACACGTCTCTGCTGGAATCAGGTATAACCACGTCCATCTTTATATGAATCTGAAACAAAACAGTTAGCAATAAAGTTAGGGGACGAATATGGCTTTGTCAGAGTGAGTGAACCAGTGAATTATGAACCCACTGATTAATGAGAAATTGATTTGAAAATCAGTCGCGTGTCACTCAGAAAATAGTTTTTGTGACCCATCGACGGTTTTATGACATAAAATCAAATTTCATTAGAAACATGTTTGTTTTGAAAGATATACACAGTCAATGTGCTCAAAAAAT